>JAJTWR010000414.1:0-35527 GCA_021613335.1 Whitmania pigra | reverse complement strand
CTGTTTTTATATTTTCTATTTTACGTTTTCTGTTTTTACGTTTTCAATAGCAGCCTTAACAAAACTTACAAAAAGCGGATGAGTTCTGTGTTCGGACGTGATTTTAATTCAGGGTGAATTGAACGCCTATCATAAACGGGTGCTTTTTAATCTCGGAAATTTCAGCCAGCACTCCGTTTTCCAGAACTCCCGAAATTTTATAAAACCTGCTTTTTCAAATGAATTATAATAATCGGAATTTATCTCATAGCGGTGGCGATGACGTTCGCTTATAATTTCGTCTTTATATATTTTTTTGGCGAGCGTATTATCTTTTATTTTGCCAATTATAACTGCCAAGTCTCATAGTTACCGCCTTTTAATACGGCTTTCTTCTGCTCTCCATAAGGCGCTACTATAGGATTTTTTCGTCTCTTCATTAAACTCAACACTTGCCGCATCTTTTAAAGCCCAAAACATTTCTGCATACTCTATAGCCATTAAGCTGCATACCGAGGCCATATTCCAAGAAGCGGTATTTTTCTCTCTTGCATATTTTTATAGCCTTTATTTTACCCTCTGTTCCCGCGTACTCCGAAACCGCCGGGTATTATCACGCCGTTTGCTATTTTTCAATAATGGCAAGTGCATCATCTTTTTCTTCCAATGCCTCTGCAGAAATCCAATCGATTTTTATATTTACTCCGTTTTTCTATTGCGGCGTGCGAAAGCGATTCAGAAACAGATAAATAAGCGTCTTTCATCGCAACATATTTTCCGACAAGTGCAATACGTATTACTTGAGCGTCTTCTCTTTCTTATCTTTGCCTTCTTTTCCCACAAGCTCTTCCCAATCTTTTAAGTTTATAGGGGGCGGCTCTATAGCAAGACGTTTTAATACTATCTCTGAAAGACCTTGCTCCTCAAGCATACCGGGTACTTCATAAATACTTGCTCTGTCATAGTTTTCAAATACATTGTTTTTCGGTATATTGCAAAATAATGCTATTTTTGATTTATGCTCATCTAAAAGGTGTTTGCTTGTGCGGCATACTATTATATCAGGTACTACGCC
The DNA here is from genome assembly GCA_021613335.1 of Whitmania pigra. Lineage (NCBI taxonomy): Eukaryota > Metazoa > Annelida > Clitellata > Hirudinida > Haemopidae > Whitmania > Whitmania pigra. Next base: position 34,473 of record JAJTWR010000414.1, on the reverse strand, counting down.
TATTTGCATAAGCTCTTTTACACTGTGCTGAGTAGGTTTTGTTTTTATCTCCTTCGGACGAACTTATAAATGGAATTAAAGTTAACGTGAATATAAAGTACATGTCAGAACCGATATCTGTTTTTATTTGTCTTATTGATTCTATAAACGGAAGCGATTCAATATCTCCTACCGTTCCGCCGATTTCCGTGATAATAATATCCGCTTTTGTTTTTCATGCTCTCTTAAAATACATCTTTTAATTTCATTTGTTATATGAGGAATTACCTGTACGGTTTCTCCGAGATATTTTCCGTCTCTCTCTTTTTTTATAACGTTTTGATATATTTTGCCTGCCGTGATATTACTGACTTATTAAGTTTTCATCTATAAATCTTTCATAATGCCCGATGTCTAAATCAGTCTCTGCCCCATCTTCCGTTACAAAAACTTCTCCGTGCTGTTGCGGATTCATAGTGCCAGGGTCTATATTTATATATGGGTCAAACTTTTGTATTGTTACGGTAAAACCGCGAGCTTTAAGAAGTGTGCCAAGAGAAGCTGCCGTTATGCCTTTGCCAAGCCCCGATTACGACGCCGCCCGTTACGAATATGTATTTGGTGTTCATAAGATGTGTTCCTTAACATTTTTTAATATTAAGGTTTGAATTATAAACTAAAAATGCACTAAAATCAAGCGGCGAATATTTTCACTTTTTTTATATTTTTTTACTTATTACTTATTACTTCTTTTTAAAAGAATATATGCATTCAAATGTATCGCCCAAATTAAATACTTCGGCAATAAAAGAATAGAGTTTTTTAAATGGTTTGGTTTTCAGTATTTTATAATCTATATTAAATTTTTAAGCATTCTGTCAATATATACGCTTTTATTTTCAGACATAACTTTTTCAAATCCGTAACTTTTCAGAAATATGTCTATTGAGCTCACACAAAACTCCGTACTGTGTGATCGCTCGGAACTATAGAGTAATAGTGTTCTTTGTTAAACCTGCCTGTAAAACCGAATGATGACGGCATAGCAAGAGCAAGAAGTCCTCCGTCTTTAAGAGCGTACTTTATTTTATTTATTACAATGTCAAGATTTCAATATGCTCAAGCACATACCACATAGTTATTATGTCATATTTATTTTCTTCATAATTAAAATCAAGAAGCGAGCAATTTGAAACATTAAGACCTACAGATTTTGAATAGTCATAAGCGTATTTACTTATCTCTACTCCTTTGGCACTGTATCCGCTGTTTTCACATTCTTTAATAAAAAAAGCCCATAGCAGAGCCTAAATCCAAAACATTAGCTAACGGTTTTATTTTCTTTAGTTTTTTTATACGTTCTCTTGCAAGACAAGAGAGATTTTCTTTATCTTCTTTATATGTTTTTCCGTATTGTTTTTTGTAATCGTTTTCAAAATAATCTTCTCCGTAAAAATCATTTTCTTTTTCTTCCGTGATATCTGTAATATCCGTAATATCCAAAAAGTATTTTCTGAAAAGTGTTTTGCATTTTTTGCATAAATATAAATTGGACTCTTTATTTCTATGCACAAGTACATAGTCTTCATTTTTACAGGCGGCACAATTTATATTATTAAAGTTTTCTATGTGAGAGATGATTTTTTTAAATATTGCAAGAGAGTTTTTCCGTGTTGATTTTTTTTTTGCGTTTTTTGTAAAAAGTAATTTTTCGTCATTTGATTTTTCGGATAAAAAATTATTCTATCTCTCTTTTTAAGTTTATCAGGTTCATCTTTAATACGGCTAAACCGCTATCTTCTATAACAAAAAATATATCCGAGCATTTTTTGAAAGTGCTTTATGATAATCGGTTATAGGATAAGTGCAGTGAAAATAAAATTGCTTACTGCCTCAAAAGCGGTTAGACCGTAATAGGTTATAACCGTGTGAATAGTGATAGTCAAAAATCGTCTCTCCGTAAGAAAACAAATATCACATTTTTATAGTCTTCTTTTTTTAGTTCTTTTTCCGAATTATTTCCCAAAACAAATACAAACTCACAGTCTATATCTTTAATTATTTCAAGCATTTTTTTTTGAGACCGCTCACACTCTCCGAGATAATAAGACCCTTTTTGTTTTCCGATTTTTTTAATTTTGAAGTGTTTAATATCGTGAGAGTATATGGATGTATATTTACATTATTATCATTTTCCGAAACCGAAGGAAGCATATTCACAACAATGTCTGCCAATTCTCTTTCATTCCTATGCTGTCTATTATCATAACGGGAGCAATGGTTTTAAAATATTTAATGACAGATTTATCACTCTCTCTTTTATCAACAATTATTAAAAGCGTTTCCTCTTTTTTATTTCATTAAAATACAGAATTTCACCGGCATTCTTCAGTGTAGCAGTGTTTTCATTATCGTTAATTTCTGTAAAAAAGCAGTATCAATATTAAGAGAATCTTTAATGTAGCGCATAAGTATTTTCATACGCACACAAAGTGTCCGCTCCCATAAATACCGCTTGTTTTTTGTATATATTAAAATATTCTTTTTCATTTTATTGTAATTATTATTGCAGTTATTGTAATTATGATTATCACAAAAATTAATATGGCATTAGTCAATATAACTTAATAACTTATTTATCGGTTTTTTCTTTAGAAGACATTTTTTTTTAAGAGTTTCTTTAACGCTGTTTATAAGCTTTTTATCTTCAATTGATATATGCTCTAAAAGCCAGTCGCGTAAAAAACGAACAAATTGATTGGCTACAAATCTTGAGCCTTGCTCATAAATTGACACCTGTCTTAATATTTCTTGAGAAAATTCTCTGTGTTTTTTTATATGTTCGATAGTGTGTTCATATTTCACGGCACGCATTTTTTTTTTCTTCATAGGCAAAGTGATAGCTTGCATAATCAATGGTATGCCTTATTGCTTCTTTGAAAGATTGCTTTATGTCGGACTCTCTGTCGAGAGATGAAATATAAAGATTATTTAATATTTTCACAAGCTCTTTATGCTGGTCATCGACATTTTTATACCCTGTTTCAAATTCGCTTTTCCATAATATCCAGTCTTTTGTTTCGCTCATAGCCAATCGCCCCTAAAATAATTTTTTTAATTTTTTAAATACTAAGAACAGCCGAAAGATTATTTCAAGTTTTATTTATTTGAATTACTCTCCCGACTGTTTTTAATTCGCTATTTTTAATTTACTGTTTTTATGCTATGAACAAAAAACTTTTTAAAAAATATTATAAAAAAGCCTTTTTACCTAAATATATAGCACGGTTACCAAGCTCCTCTTCTATTCTGAGTAATTGATTATACTTTGCTATCCTATCGCTTCTTGACGCACTTCCTGTTTTTATCTGTCCAGAATTTGTGGCTACAACTATGTCGGCTATTGTTGCATCTTCTGTCTCGCCTGAACGGTGAGAAACAACAGCGGTGTATTTATTGTTTTTGGCAAGCTCTATGGAATCAAGTGTTTCGGTGAGTGAACCTATTTGATTTACTTTTATCAGTATTGAGTTACCGACTTTTTTGTCAAGTCCCATTTGAAGTCTTTTAAACATTTGTAACAAATAAATCGTCTCCTACAAGCTGAACCTTTCTTCCGAGTTTTTTCCGTAAGCATTTTCCAGCCTTCCCAATCGTCTTCCGCCCATACCGTCTTCTATAGATATGATAGGGTATTTGCTGCATAAAATCGGCATAGAAATCCACCATCTCACTTGATGATAATTCTCTTTTGTCAGACTTTTTAAATACATATTTCTTTTTGGTTTTATCATAAAACTCGCTTGATGCAGGGTCTAATGCAATCATTATTTGTTCGCCCGGCTTGTATCCTGCTTTTTCAATAGCTTCAACTATAACTTTTAAAGGAGCTTCATTATTTTCAAGTGTAGGTGCAAAACCGCCCTCATCGCCGACTGCAGTGTTTAGTCCTCTGTCGTGAAGTATTTTTTTCAGTGAATGAAAAACTTCGGCAACATATCTTATTCCCTCTTTAAAACTTTCCGCTCCGACAGGCATAATCATATATTCTTGAAGGTCTATAGGAGCATCAGAATGCGCGCCGCCGTTTAATATATTTGCCATAGGTACAGGAAGAGAGTTTTTGCATTTGTTCCGCCTATATATCTGTAAAGCGGCATACCAAGTTCATCGGCTGCTGCTTTTGATACTGCAAGAGAAACACCGAGTATTGCATTTGCTCCAAGCTTACCTTTATTTTCTGTGCCGTCTAAGTCTATCATTGTTTTGTCTATTTCTGTTTGCTCTAAAGCGTCCATATCCAAAAGTGCATCACAGATTATATTATTTACATTATCAACTGCTTTTTGTACACCTTTACCGAGATAGCGGCTTTTGTCTCCGTCTCTTAATTCTACCGCTTCGTGTTCGCCTGTTGATGCTCCCGATGGCACTGCTGCTCGTCCGAATGCCCCACTGTCTAAGTAAACATCTACTTCAACTGTTGGGTTACCGCGAGAGTCCAAAATCTCTCTGGCTATTACATTGTCTATAAGCGACATAATTAAACTCCTTTTTTAAAAATTATTAATTGATATTTTTGTACAATTATAACAATAAAAAATCAAAAATTCAACTGCCGATATTTTTATGTTTTGTGCCTTTATATATTTTCTATATTTTGTAATAAAAAAAATATTATATTCTCTTATTTACAGTTTAAAAAACATAATTTCTTAATTCTCACTTATTCAAGGAAAGCATATCAAAGGGAAAAATCTATGATAAAAAAAAACAAAACAATTCTTTAATGCACTAAACTCTTTAGAAAACTACGCCGTGTCGGTATGGGAAATATTTAATACCTATGATAATTCTTGGCACACAATCGATGACATATTAAGTTTTGACATAGTTGTATCAAGAGACGACAACAGACCTGTGGTATATAGTCTACTGCCTCCATTATCAAAAGCAAATATAAAAATTAATAATTATATGAAAAGGTATTCTTTTTCAAAGCAGAAAGATAAAATATTAATTACACCCGATGCCAAAGTCAGATGCTCCATAGGCTATAAAACAGATGAAGTAAATAAAAAATATTTTGTAACAGGCGGAAGCGGTTTTAAAGATGACGGAAATATTTACATAAACTTTTTAGAATGTGAATACAGTAAAAATGTCGGCTTCACATTGGAAGAAGAAAATATTGTTTTTAAAAAATCGAGTAATATAGATAATGATAATATTCATATATATGAGGAGTTTAATAGTTTATACAAAGTTAAATATTTTGAACATTTAAAAAAATTAAAAGCCGTCTATGTTTCAAAAATAATAAATACTGCCGTAAGCGATTTATTAATAGAAGACAGTTTTATAAAAAGTGTAGATATCAAACAAAAAAAAATAAATTCAGAAAAAGAAAACGATATAGGTCATAAAATATATTTTGCTTACAGATTTTCAAACAGCAAAGAAATATTAAAGATGAAGAGTTTTTGGTTTCAGATAAAATAGAAAATATTATAGAGATAAATAAAAAATGCAGAGTTTTTCAATGTGCTTTTTTATATTCAGAAGATAGGTATTTCCGGAAGAGAGTTCGTCTGACAATAACAGTGAAATAGAAATAAATAATATACTAATCGAAGTAAAGCAATACTACGAAATAGAAACCGTATTTTGGGAATGCTTGATACACCGAAGAATATAATATCTTCAAAAGAAAATTATATAACCGTATCTGCCCGTTCCACATTAAAAAAAATACTCGATGAAAGAATAGGTTCTTTAAGCTGGAACGGAGAAAACAAACTTGAAAATATAGTTTTGGATATATTAAAAAAATCAAGTTATTACAGTGAAAGTTTAATAGGAGATTTTGACAATTCAAATATATATGTAAACGCAAAAGAATCTATTACAATAAAAGACGAAGAAGTATGAGAGAAAACCTAAATGACATACTTGAAATCGCATACTCTTTTGAAAATGACAAAGCGGTATTTTATCGTATATTTGATGATGTACCGGGAAACTTCATTTAAAAAATCTATACCCGATTCAAATGCCGAGTATGCACTGTCTTCAAAAATGAATATAAAAGAAATAATTATTTTTGAAGATGCCAATAAAATTATAAATACGCAAACAGTTCAAAGGGCAACAGAATAAATTACATCATATCCCGAGCAAGTGGTAGCCGAATATGCTGTTCTTATACCTAAAGATACATTTGAAAAATCTTTTATAATAGACCTCATAACAGTTTCACCCGCACCAGAGAAAACAGCCGTATCACATATTAATTATGATTACACGAATAAATATTTTGTGGATATAGTAGAAAATAACAGTATCCTTGAAGGCAATGTAAGCAGTAAATCTTTTAACAGTGAAAAAAAGTGCGGAGAGCTTGCTTTAACAGCGAGAAACAGAACTCATTTATTTAAACCCGAAATTGACGTTATGACTTTATAATAGTGAAAGCTACGCCTTGTTGTCTACAGCAGAGAGATATATCGGGGAAGCTAAAAATATGAAGAGTATTGAACTTTACGGAAAGAGAGGGAGGTAAAATAGAAAATAATTTTATAACCTCTTCGTCTATGGCGGAAAATATTGCAAGAGCTATTGTTGAATGCAGAGGCAAACCCATTAAAAAGACTTGAATGCTCTCTTGTTAAACTCTACGGTTATTCCTTTTTTAAGACTAAACGATTCATAAAAGTTTATATCGGAGACACCATAGAAGAGAGAGAGGTTTTTATAGTAAGCGAGATAAAATATTCTTTTTCAAAAACAGAGCGTTTAATGTTCTTTGGTATTGGAAGGCAGCGGAAGATTTGAAAAAATGCGAATATGATTACAATACAAAATATAAAACTGAAAAGGCTATACTCATATACATCTAAAATATTTGATGAGGGGGTTGAAGAAGAAAGTTATAATAAAAATATGAAAATAAAAGAGTTAATTTCAGTATATTTTAGTATATTTAAATTGGCAAACAATATATTGAAAATCTGTATTGTATATAATAAGTTTTAACATTATAATCTTATCTGTAATATTTGTGTTTATATTGTATAGGAAATAATATTATGAAAATGTCTGCTTGGGTATTTATAACGGCATTTGCTATACTGGCTTATATAGCGTACGAAATTTTAAAAATCATATATATAATATAGGTCTAACTTTTGAGTATAAAATTAAAAAACTGACAGAAAAAAAAAGTATGACAAAGCTATAAATATCCTAAACAAAAACCTCCCTTTAGCGGAAAAAAATAATGCATTATATAAAATACACAAACTTTTAGGCGATGTGTATATTTTGCTATGAATAATTACTCTTTGGCTTCTGTTGAAACAGAGAGAAAGCATACGACTTGGTAATAAATCTTTAAATGTACAAATGCTGCTTGCCAAAAGCCTTAAAGAAACAGGAAGTTATGACGCCGCACTTTCCGAATATATATCGATTTATAAAAAAAGAAGAAACAAACAAAGAAGCACTTTTCGAAATAGGTGTAATATATTATGAAAGAGGCGAATACAAAACAGCTTACGAATACTTTTCAAAATCACTTCTTGCAGACAGTAAAAACTATGAAGCATTAAAATATAAAGGCGCCTCATCTCTCGAAACAGAAAATTATACAGATGCTATAAGTTTTACTGCTTTCTGCCGTGAAAAAATTTCCATCGGCGGACGGTTTTACAAATACAATATAGCCAAGCCTACAGAGCCAAAAAAGACTATCAAAGTGCAATTAAGCATTACAACATATCTTTGAAAACACAAATATACGCATCAAAATCTTTGTTTGAACGCTCAATATGCTACAGCCTGTTGGGTGATACTGGCAATGCAATAAAAGACCTTGAAGAGTGTTTGAGTTATTTGGAAAATGATAAAGAAATGAGTTTGACAGTAAGATATAATTTGGGAACTCTGTATGAAAAAATAAGAAATATAGACCTTGCGGTTAATATGTGGGAGGCTATTCTTTTACTTGATTATAATTACAAAGACACACCGAAAAATTAATTAAATATCAGGATTTAAGATACAGCAGTAATATAAAGAATTTTTTTAACTCTTCTGAAGATGAACATAACAGGACAAAGTATAAGATTAAGTATTGCGATGCTTCTTACTCCTTATACCGTAAAAAAAACAAAGAATTATATAATCATATTTGCAAGAGAAGGACTCGGAGTACGCGCACCCATAAGAATATTATTTGTACGTCTTTCAAAAGAACCTCTTCAATAGAAGAGATTATGAAACTTTTTGAATACGCAAAAAAACAAAATATACTTAAATCTTTTCTTGTAACGTGTTCGATATACTCTCAAGATACTTTGAGACTTGCAACAACTTCACACATAGAAATAATTACAATAAGAAAACTCGAACTTATACTTCAAAAATCTGTTGCCACAAACGCTCCTTCAGGCATTAATTATCTTAAAGAAGATTTCGATTGTGTAGAGTATGAAAATGTATATTAAATTACAGTATAAAAATTCACTGGCAAAAAAAAATAATTTGATAAAATGTATCTGTACTCTTTTTGCATATATTATAAAATATTATCCAAATCAATAATTTATAAAAAAATATTAAAGAGAATATGAAAAATAAAAAGAAAATTGAAAAATTTATGAAGAAACTCCACGACTACTATTTTAAAAAAGCAAAAAAAGAAAATTATAAAGCAAGAAGTGTATATAAACTTGAGAGGCACAAAATAAATTTAAGTTTAAGCCCGTCAGACAATGTACTTGATGTAGGCTGTTCACCCGGTTCATTCAGCCAATATATGCTTGATAAAATATTGAAGACAGGAACTGTTGTCGGAATAGATATACTTCAAACAAGCTTCGCCCATCAAAGATTTACTTTTATAGAAGGCTCAATAGAGACAACCGATTTATCATACTATGAAGAAAAACCATTTGACGTTATAGTAAGCGATGCAATGGCTAACACAACAAGCGACAAAGAAACCAATCACCTTCGCTCTATGAGTTTATGCACAAATATTTTTAATAATGTGGTATAAAAAATATCTAAAAAAAGGCGGCAACTTCTATATAAAAGTTTTTGACGGACGTGAACTTCCACTTTTTAAAAACGAGGTGGCAAAACATTTTGAAAGCGTAAGTTTTTTTAAGCCCAAAAGCTCGAGAGATGAAAGCCGCGAAATGTTCTTATTTGCAAGAAATAAAAAATAAATAAAAAAGGATTTTCCAATAATGACTGAGACAGCAAATATTGTAAAAGTATTGTCAAAAGACTTTGCCGTTGTTGCGCTTGAAAGAACATCTGCTTGCGGAGACCTGCCACAGTATGTAAATCAGATAAAGCACTTGAAGTTACGGTATTAAACACTCAAGGAGCTAAATATGGAGATAAAGTTTTAATAGAAATAGAGCATTTAAAAAAGAGTATTACTTTCTTCGCCTATATACTTCCGATACTTCTTCTTATTGCGGGCTACATTTTTGGTTTTTTTGTCTCAAAATTATTTAACATAAAAGGTGAAGGTTTTGCTATAATAATATCCGCACTGTTTTTCACAGTATATATACTTATTGCTATAAGAAAAATAAAAAAGCAAAATAAGATAACAGGTAAAATTATTAAAATTATAAATTAAGTTTTTTATTAAAAAATTTTACTGTCATAGTTTTTCTTAATTAATATAATAATCACACAAAACGCAGGTTGACTATAAGCAAAAAATTTTAATATCATATAGAAATATTTGGAGGTATTTAATAATGGTTAGAGAGTTGGTATGGTATGGTATGGTATGAAAATATTAAAAGAAATATCAGAAAAAGTTACCGTAATAGATGACGAGATAAAAACGCTTATTGTCGATATGTTTGAAACAATGTATAAAGAAAACGGAGCGGGTCTTGCTGCTGTACAAGTCGGGGTTTTAAAAAGAGTAATTGTTATTTCGGTTCCCGCTTATGAAGAGAGCGATGATGAATTTGAAAATGACAGAAAAAACAGAAGCGGTAAAAATAATGAGTATGTTAATATTGCTTTAATAAATCCTGAAATAGTTTATGAAAGCGAAGAAAAAAAAACTTGTGATGAGGGCTGTCTATCTTTTCCCGGGCTTAGAGATGTTGTGGAAAGAGCTTATCAAGTTAATGTAAAATATTAAATACGGAAGGTGTAGAGGAGACTTTGGAAGCAAAAGGTTTTATGGCACGCGCTCTTCAGCACGAAATAGACCATACAAACGGTATAACTTTTATCGACAGACTTCAGCCGCATCAAAAGAAAAAACTTAAAAGAGAACTTAAAGAGATAAGAGAAAGTCTAAAGCAAGATACAATAAAAATTAATAGTAAGTTGTTTATAAAATATGAATAAAATAAAAAATATTTTTTTTGATTTAGACGGCACACTTATAAACTCTGTAAAAGATATAATATTGTGTGTAAACCATACGCTTAAATATTTTAATTTCCAACCGATTGATGATGATACAATAGCTTCTTTTGTTGGCAACGGTGCTAAGAAACTTTTAACTCGCTCTATAAAATACTCTCTTATAACTACAACATAAACTCTTACAAAAATATTATTGACATCACAAGCAAATCTATTTTATTAAAAAGCCATAAAGAAATAGACAATATAGAAATCGATATAAATATAGATATAGAAAAAATCATATCCTACTATTTGGATTATTACTCAAAAAAATTGTGCAAATAACACTGTTTTATATGACGGTGTTCAAGAAGGGCTAAATACATTAAAAAATAAAAATCTTAATATGTTCGCATTAAGCAATAAGCCTCACTGTGCCGTAACGGAGACTGTAAAAAAACTAAACATAGAAAAATATTTTTCAGCCTCCATAGGCGATGGTTTATACAGTGCCATTAAACCGAGTGCGGCTCTTTGGGATATTTTATCAAAAGAGTATTCATTGTCAAATAATCACTCTGTTATGGTAGGCGACGGACTTCCCGATTATGAATTTTCAAAAAATGCATTCAATCACTGCATTAATTGTTTTATACGGCGGCATAAGTAAAAGAGAAGAGCTTCTTAAATTAAATTGTGATTATTATTTTGAAAGTTTTTCCGAAGTGGTCAGTTTTATAATAAAAAATTATTTAATATAAATAATTTACGGAGTTTTAAGTTTATGAAAATAAGTATAATAGTGCCTTGTTATAATGAAGAGTCAGTTATCGATAAACTGTATAGCCGAGTTACTGCTGTTATGCAAAGTATAAAAGAACACAGCTATGAAATACTTTTAATTAATGACGGCTCAAAAGATTAAAACAGAATCAATTATCTTTGAATATGAAAAAAAAGACAGTCATATAAAAGTTTACAGCTTTGTGAAAAACTTCGGTCATCAAGCTGCGGTAAGTTGCGGAATACATAATTGTACAGGAGACATTGCGATAATAATAGATGCCGACTTACAAGACCCGCCCGAAATACTTCCCGATATGATAAAACTTTTTGGGAAAAAACAAAATCTCCAATTATATACGGCAAAAGAGCAAAAAGAGAGGAAGAAAGTTTTTTAAAGAAAATAACAGCTAAAGTATTTTACAGAGTTATGAATATGCTGTCTGAAACAAAATTCCCTGTTGATACAGGAGATTTCAGACTTATAGATAAAAACCGTTATAGATACATTCAGAGAGTTTAAAGAAAGACCTAAATATATAAGAGGGCTTATAAGCTGGATGGGTTATGAGCAAATACCTTTTGAGTATGAAAGAAAAGCTCGTGAAGCAGGTGAAACAAAATACACACTTAAAAAAATGATAAAGCTTGCAACTGTAGGCATACTCTCATTTTCTACACGACCTTTAAAACTTGCTATGTTTTTCGGAGTGTTCTCTATTATCGTAGCATTGGTGCTTACCGTCAGAGTTTTTATTTTGTATTTTGTAAACCCATCTGTATTGGTTCCTGGCTGGGCTTCCATTATATAACAACTCTTTTTATTGGCGGAGTGCAAAGTATGCTGCTTGCTATAATAGGTGAATATATAGGAAATATGTTTAATGAAATAAAAAATCGACCTGAATATATTGTAAAAAAACAGTCGAATTAAAAATCAATATTTTTTTTAATATTTTATATGCCCTATTATATTATTATCTATTTTAATATAAACCTTACTGTGTATTCATAAAGAAATATAAAAATTACAATAATAGGAAGTATAGCTTACATTAAAAAAACGTAAGAGTGCGGAAACTTAATACCTTCTCCCATATTCGCTTCTTTTATGAAATTATCAAATCCCCACCCATACTTTCTTGTGCAAAAGAGCAAAGTAACAATAGCACCAAGCGGAAGTATATTATTGCTTACTATAAAATCAGAAGGTCAAGTATTACCGTTCCTTTACCCATAGGCTCAATGAATGATAAAACATTGAAACCAAGCGGTGTCGGCAGACTTAAAGCGGTAAGTGCCAAAGCAAGAATTATCGATGTCTTTTTTCTGCTCCATTTGAACTTATCTAATAAATGCGTATATATTTTCAAGTACACCGATAACCGTGGTAAGCGATGCCATTGCAAGAAATAAGAGAAAACAGTGTTCCCCAAAGTCTTCCGAGCGGCATTGAATTAAATATGTTTGGCAAAGTTACAAATGCAAGACCCGCACCTTGTCCGGGATTTACTCCAAAAGCAAAAGATGCAGGAAAAATAACAAACCCGCCAAAAGAGCAACAAATGTGTCGAGAAAACAACTATAATAGCTTCGCCTGTCAGACTTCTTTTTCTGTCTATATAGCTTCCGAATATTGCCATTCCTCCCATACCGACGCTTAAAGAGAAAAATGCTTGACCTATGCTGCATACGATATTCTTATAAAGTTTGTTATTCCGCCGCCGAATATTTTTGCAAAGTCAGGTACGAGATAAAACTTCAATCCCTCCAAAGCACCGCCTAATGTTAAGGCACGTATTACAAGAATTATTAAAAGACAAAAAAGAGCAATCATCATAAACTTACTTACCCTCTCCACACCCTTTTGAAGCCCTATAGAACAAACAAATATTCCTATTAAAAGAGTAACAAGCATCCAAAGAATTAAAGTAGCGGGATCACCAAGTGTCGCCCCAAAAAAGTCTCCTATCTGCTCGGTATTTAGGGAGCTTAATTTCCGCTCCCATAAAATATGAATAAGATAAACTCCACCCGCCTATTGTTGTGTAGAAAGTCATTAAAATAATATTGCCAAGTATTTGTATATAACCTATTTTATGCCAGCTCTGTCCTTTTTTTTCCAATGTTTTAAATGAATTTGCTATATCATGTCTGCCCGCACGTCCTACGGCAAATTCCATAATCATAGTAGGAATACCGAGTGCTATTAAAGCTATGATATAAAGCATTACAAAAGCAGCTCCGCCATATTGACCTGTAACAAAAGGAAAACGCCATACATTTCCCATACCCACAGCACACCCTGCCAGAGACAAGAATAAATCCGATTCTGCCCTTAAACTGTTCCCTATTTTCCATTTTATAAAAAATCTCCCGCAGTTAAATTTTTTAAATTATTATTACTAAAACAGTAACTGTACAATTCTTTTTTTGTTATGAATTATTAAACTCAATGCGATTTTTTTGCCGTATGGAATTTCTAAAATCTACTGAGTTTTCTTCCTGCCAAATATCCCAAAAATGCTATAAACATAAAAATAATAACACTTATAAATGCGGCGATAAAGTTCATCATAGTGCTTCCTGTAGCAAGATTGAGTTAATACAGGTACAGTTACAAGTCCAGAAATCGACATCAGAGAAAAGCCAAGAGAAAAATCTTTTAATGCGGGAGTTTTATAATCTTTGTCGCATATTTTAAGAAGCATCATACCTGTTATAAGTACACCTGTTGCTGTTCCGAATGATACAATAAAACGTTCAAATGTGTAGTCTTTTTTAAAAAATATTGATGTCAAAAAATATATAATAATTATTGTTGTGATAAAACCAAGAGAAGACATAACTATTATAGGGAGCATATATTTTGAAACAGCGTAAACGGGAAGACTTATTATGGCAGCAATGATAGCAAAATCCGAAAGTGTGCCTGTAATTCTGGTTTTCACTTTTGAGTCTATCATCCAACTTAAATTAAGTTTTTTTATTATGAAGTTCAGTAAAAACATTATTATCATAGAGTAAGTCCAAACCGGAAGAACAGATAAACCCTTTATACCGCTTAGTTTTGCAAAATGAAGAACTATATATGCTATTCCGGACACAACCAAAATCAAGGCAATATGAAAAGTGATTGTTTCTATTGATGCACTGAAAAAAGTTTCGCGTCCGAGTGAAGTCTGTTTTGAAATATCAGTATAAAAATCCTCTCTGTAAATTTTTGTCTATATTTTTAATTTCCGCTTCAAATGGTTTATTTTAGATTTTCTTATGGCAATATTAATAAAAATTATTCCGATAACCTACCGCCTATAAGACCTATTGTTGCCTCTGTAACAGCTACACCTTGTGCCCACTCATAGTATGCCAAACCAAATCCTTCAAGCAGTTTACCTGTAGCCGCCGCCAGTCCGTGACGCCTGAAAAACCCGCTGAAAGCTCATAGCCGAATGTTCTGTACATATTTATATCAGGCATTGTTTTTGTGAAAAATATATTTGTTATATAACCAACAGCCGATTGCGACATACTAGCCGCCATAAAAATACCGAATGCTTTTATTATTGCAGGCGTACTCTTAAAAAACCTTGCCGATTTATTTTCACTGTTACTACCATAAACATACCAAGCGGATAGCTGCAAAAATCGGGACTATTAAAATGCCCGGTATTATAGAGTATATTTTTATAAAGTTTTCTGGTATCGGTGAATAATTTTTTATTATCTCGGGTGAGAACAGTAGTCCCAAAAATCCGCCTATAACAGAAGCAGGAAGAAAGAGTTTTTGCAGTATACTGATCTTTGCCCTTAAAAAAGTTCCTATCAAAAGAAAAAGCGATAAAATAGAGAAACTCTGAAGTAGCTCTGTTAATACTGAAGATGTCATAAAATAATTTTTTCCTAATTATGCAATAAAATGTCTGTCAAAATTAAAATCAGTGAAATTAAAATTAAAAAATGAAAGCGTTAAGATAATATAATAATTAATTATTTTTTGCAAAAATAATATGACAAAATAATTTTTTTATAAAAAGAACCCGAGAGCTTATCTGTTTATTTAATAACAGTAAAAATCTCGGGTTTAATTAAACTATTTTTTTATACCAAAAACTTAAAAAGACTCAAAAACCGTCAGCTTTGTTATTATTGTTTTCTAAAACATTTTTTCCGAACTCTCCGCTTTTGAAGTTGTAATAGTTGAGTGTTTCGGAGTTACATCTTCATATTTACTGTTTTTTAAAATCTGTTTTAGCTGTGCTTGCTGCACTTACAACCGTATCTTTTGTGTTTTTATTTTTGTGTAAACTTTGACTTTCATTGTTCGTTTCTTTCAAGTTTTCTTTAAAATTTTCTTTGTGTTGCTCGACTTTGTGAATATTTTCATTTAGTTTGAAAAAAACTCACTATTTCCACAAGATTATTTGCTTGGTCTAAAAGTGCCTCCGAAGCAGCTGTTGCCTCTTCAACAAGTGCGGCATTTTGCTGTGTTGCTCTGTCCATATCGCTTACTGCGGTGTTTACTTGGTCTACTCCCGATTGCTGCTCCACTGCCGTATCACTTATTTCTTTCATAATCTTTAGGTTTCATCTATCTTCGATTTAATTTCTATAAATATCTCTTTGGATTCTCTGGCACTCTCTGTGGCGCGTTTTATTTTCTCATCGGCATTTTCTATTAAACCTGATATATCCTTTACAGATGTCTGTGTCGTCTGAGCCAGCACCCGTACTTCACTTGCCACAACCGCAAACCTCTGCCTTGCTCTCCTGCTCTGGCTGCTTCGACTGCGGCATTTAATGCTAAAATATTTGTTTGAAGAGCAATGGATTCTATTATCTTTGTTATATCAGATATTTTACTGCTGGCTTCAAATACGTCCTCAATACTTTTTGTTGTAGCTTCTATTATCTCCCTGCATTTCCACAGATTTAAGAGATTCTATCATCATTTTATTTCCAGAAACAGAATTCTCTGCCGATGCTTTTATAGTTGACGCCATCTCTTCCATACTGGAGGCTGTCTCTTCCAAACTCGCTGCCTGATTTTCTGTTCTTTGCGATAAATCAGTGTTACCCAAAGCAACTTCTTTTGCAGAAGCTTCTATTTGACCCGATGCATCTTTAATTTCACGTACAGTAAATTAAGACTTTTAAGTATTGAATCAATTGCCGCTGCTATTCTACCCCACTCATTTTTCATAGCCAAAACCTTAGGCGGAACAGACCAAGATATATCGCCTTCGGAAAGTTTTTTCATATCTGAAGCAAGCAATATGATTATACTTGTAAACATATTTTTATTATTATAAATATAATAATGGATAAAGCAGCTACAATAATTATTCCTGCTACAGAACTTAAAAAAGTGAGAGTGTTACTTGTCTTATTAATTTCAGATTTATCTATAGCAAGCGCTAATACCCAGGAACATTTTCAAGCTTATGATAATAAATTGCTGTTTCTACTTTGTCGTAGGTAAAATTCAACATACCCGTATCTTCATTATTATAAAATATGCTCTTTAAAATATCAGGTCCCGGCTCATTTATTTTTGCTGGGTTCGCTGTGAAAACATTGTATGCCCCGTATTATCAACAGCAAAAAGCCTTCCCGTATTTCCTATTTTAACAGGTTCTATAAAATCGGTATTTATGGAAGCGACATTAAGACTTGCATACATTGTACCAATAAATTTATTATTATTATCCGTAACAGTACAATTAAAAACATTACCCAAGTTCCGCTTACAGTAGACTTTGTAACCTTTCCGTAATAACCATATTCATTATTATTATTTTTAAGGGCTTCCCAAGCTTGAGGGTAAAGTGCCTTAAGATTGCGTCCGATTAATGCATCGGATGCAGAATCAAACAAAACTATATTGTTGGTATCCATTATACCTATGCTGTTTGCATATTTATCCGCCTTTGAAATACCCCTTAATGTAGTAAAGGCTAAAATTTTTCATTTCAATGTTTTCTGTATTGATTAAGTAATGTTTTACAGATTGAAGATATGAACTTGCTTTTAAAAACTACAGTCTCGGATTTAAGCCAGTTATCGATAACGGAACTGTAACCTAAAAGAGTATAAGAATAACCCTCTTCACTTATCCTTGTAATATTTTGAAGCTATAAATATTACGGTTATAAGAATAGAAGCCATCATAAATGCAATTATAACAGATATAATAAAAGGAACTCTGAATTTTAAACTTTGCAATTTTTTCATAATTATATTCTCCAAAATAAAAACTGTTATTTACATATTAACAACATGTTTTGTTAATTATTATCGGTAAGAGCATATAACTTATTTAGCATTTTCTATCTTCATAAATATAAAATATACTCTAACAGAAATATATCAAATAAAAAATTTTATAGTACAAACGCTGTTATAAACAAATTACAATTACACAAAAACTTATATTAATACACATTGTTCTCTTTTTTAAATTATATTTTTTTTATTATACATATTTTTAAATTATATTTCTATAAAATTAAAAATCTCTTCCATAGAATTTATTACGGCATCTGCTTTTGTAAGATGCTCACTTGTAAAAGAGTTTGTTACGGCAATAGTGAAAATACCTGCTGCTTTTGCCGCCTCTATTCCGATAGGGACTATCTTCAACAACTACGGCATCACTTGCTTGTGATTTTGTTATATCAAGTGCTTTAAGAAATATGTCGGGATAAGGTTTTGGTTTTATTGTTCCATTCGAATGCCGAGTAATCGTGTATATACTGTGAAATACCTGTGTAGTGAGAAATTTTTTTTACATATTCAGGCGAACTGTTACTGCCTATAACAGAGAATATTTTTTTTTCTTTAAGCTCGATTAATACATTCTCGACTTTCGGAAAAATCTTAAACTCGGTTTTTTCAAGTGAATTAAAAATATCTATAGCAATTTCCACAAAATTATCAGGAACATCGTATTTATTTTTAAGCTCAGCCATCATATATTCATCGGTTTTACCTATACCAAATCTAAAGTCTATATCGTCATCTATTACCGCATTTTTTTGCAGCAAATTTCAAATGATTTTGTAAACAGAGGTTCGGTGTTCACTAAAGTTCCGTCAAAATCAAACAGCACAGTTTTTATTTTTATTTTTTCATATTTTAAGTTTTCCGATTTTTATTATTATTTTTTTAATTGCTCGGAAGATGCTTTATAACTTGAGCGGTCAATTGAAGCGAATGCTCTTTATTGTTATAGCCATCTATCTTGGCATATACCTCTATTAATTTTTTCGGTGTCAGTGTTATGCTCTCTTCGGTTATAATGTCTGCTATTCCGTCTACTTTATTTTTCAAGGTGTTGTAGACAAGTATTCTGGCTTTGTTTTTTGTGATACCGTCATTTGTTATTTTTGATACACTTAAAACTTCCGCTTTCCATTTAACAAAACCCGAATTATATAAATCAGGATTTGAGACAACAGTTAAATATTCAAGATTGTCTTTAAATATTGTGTAGTCGGGAGCAATTATAAAAGACTTCAAAAAACTCTAAAACGCTCTTTTAAGTATTCATTAATATCGCTTTGCAATGCGGAGTTTATAATCATAATCGCAGAGTTTACTTCGGCTCCCCTTATATTTTTTTTTGCCTTATCAAATAAATCGGCGACTTGTTTCGGAGAGTATGTTGCACTCTTGGCACTTTCAGGTATTTTGTTTTTTTTCAAGCCCTTCAAATAAATATACAGCTTCGAGTTTTTTTCTGAGTGCCATTTGCTCTTTATTAAGTATTCTGTATTTTATAACAGGGTATATTAAATTAACTGTAAAATAAAGTATAACACTTATGCTAACCGTAAGAAAAACCGTGGCAAGTATTTTTTTAGGAAAAACAACTTTTGAATATATTAAATAGTCTCTCGGTCTAAGCTCCTGAGATTTCACACTGTTTGTTAAAAATCTTATTCTTTCTATATTTGATTTTGCCATTTTATTTTCAGGCTCAATATCCAAAACAGAAAAATATTCACGTAATGCGTTTTCTCTGTGTCCTGAGTTTAGACTTATATAGGCTTTGGCAAGACGAGCATCACTTGAAGATGGGTCGTACTTTAATGCTTTCTCTATTTGTGTATCTGCTGCGGTAAAATCATTTAGAAAAATATAACTTATGGCAAGAAGAGAAAATGCTTCGGCACTTCTGCTTACAGTACAATAGGCAATAAGTATATCTTTTGCTTTTTTATAATTGCCCCTTTTTATAAGGCTTCTGCTTTTCGCTACAACATCTTTCACTGTTAATCTCTGTCCTTTTTTACATATAATAAATAATAGAATTATGTTAATTTAACTTTATTTTATAATAACATATGTATTTTGCAATAGTTTTTTGATTTTAATTTATTTTATAGTGCTTTTTATTATATAGCGTTCTCTGTATTTATAGCTTAAAAGTTTATTGTTATAAAGTTCCGATAATTCTTTAATTTCATTCTCTTCCATAGCAGATGTATCTATGGCATAATTATAGTTGTCATCTTTAAAACCGCGTAGAATAATATTTATATAAACATCTAAATTATTTTTTATAATGTATTTTACAAAAATTATAATCGATAATAATGTAAAAGAGAGAGTTATAATATAAAGAAGAATGAAAATATAAACGGAGCCGAAAATATTTTTACCGCTTCTTATAAATAAAAATCCAACACCTTGAAAAAATACTTGTCTCAAATAAAAGATTATTTTCTCTGAATATATTAAAGTTTTCGTGACTGTATTTTAATTCATTATCATAATAAATAAATACAATATCAAAAATTTCTGCAAATGCTTTTATTCTATTTCGTCTATATCCTCTTCTATATCTTTGTTTACAAGAGTATTTTCTGCATTAAAAATTATACTTTCAGAGACTGTGTTATATGTAGGCATAACTTGTTTTACAAATAAATTGCTAAAAAAACTATAAAATATAAAAAATATCAAAAGCAAAGCCAGACTTATAAATATTTTATCTTTGAACTTAAAAGAGAATTAAAACTTTTGCGTCCCTCTTTTGAAAAGGTGTAAAACATATTTTATTCTTAATATATAAACAGAAAATATGTATTTATAGCCTGATGTTAAAAGAGAAGCCGCGGCAAATTTCTTAAAAAAGTTCTGTCTATCGAAAAGAAATTAAAGACATAAAATAAAATTAAAACAGAAAGCATAAACGGTAAAACAGTAAATAATATTTCGATATATCTTTCATTTTTTTTGTAGTTTTGATATTTATAAAAAAGCCTTGCCATAAAATAAAAATCGAATAAAAACTCAAGTATCATAAAACATCTTATTACAAAAGCATTCATATCAAGAAGCATATATATTATCATAAAAAATATTAATATCGATGAAAGCGATAATACTTAAAGTGTAAATTATTTTTTAAATTGTTTTTTTACTTTTTCCAACTTATATCTCCTGTCAAAACTTTTTCATATAAGTCTTTTAATATATTGTAATCAAGACCAAAAAAAGAAGAATTGTTTTTAAGACTTAATATACTTCCTTGAATATTATTCATTATATATTTTTCTTTTATGCTGCTGTTTGGATATAAAGCCATTATTTTTGAAATATGAAAAAATATAGAAAGCATACGCGAAATTGAAGAAATCTCTTCCACCATTTTAGTGTATGGCAATATACTCTTTGCCGCAAGAGAGAAAAATATCGTACTTACGGAAGGAGCTTTTTCTGAAATCGCATCAATTGCAAAGTCAATAGTCTCCTTTACACCCTCAAAAAATTTGTGACTTTTATATTTATATCATTAAAAACAGGAAGAGAGGCTATGGGAAGCGTGTGCATCAAATCTTTTATTATAAGAAGAAGTTTTATTGAGTGTATAGTCTCCTCGGGAGAGAAAGTCCTAATGTATCATCGCTTATTATACACTTTTTTGTACCGTCTCCTTTTGTCCAACTTAAAGACATAATACTTTCTACGACTTCCGATTGTATAAGATTATATGTGTAAGCATTGTATTCGAGGAAGTGTTCATTTTTTCTGTTTGAATTAATTATATTTATTATTTCATTTTGCTTTGTGTCTGAAAGTTGCCTGAGTTTCCCGGAATATTTTCCAAAAACATAAAGTCTATGGAAGAATTAATATATTCCAACATTTTATTATATGATTCTGTTCCGTTTATCACTTTTTTATGCCTTTATTTCTTGCTTATTTTTTATTTGTATCTTTTAAAAAACAAAATCTCTCTTAACTTATATTTCGGATATTTCCGTAAAATTTGAAGCCATTTTTATTAAATATTATATATCATTTTAATATATAAAACAGAGTGACTATTTTAAATTTCGATTAGCTTAATGGCAAGTGTTTATAAAAAACAGAATATGCAAAAATAAAAGGATAGCCTCTTAAATAGGAAACCACCCTTTTATTATATTTTACTAAAAAATTATATTTTAGTTTAGAAGACGAAGCGCGCCTTGACCTAATGTATTTGCTTGAGCAAGCATAGCAACATTAGCTTGATTAAGTATCATATCTGTAGCAAGTTTTACAGAAGACTTTGCCATATCGGCATCTCTTATTCTGCTTTCACTGGCTATAGTATTTTCGGCTGCTATCATTAAACCTTTTGATGTAAACTCAAGTCTGTTTTGATAAGCACCGAGATTAGCTCTCTGTCTTGATATTGATGTAAGTGCCTCATCGACAATACCTATCGCTGTGTTTGCTTTGTCAGGAGTTGAAAGAGGACGTTTTACACCTTCTGGCGATTCAACACCAAGTGCCACAGCTGTCATAGTTCCGATATAAACTCTTTTTCTCTGGTCCATATTTGAGCCTACTTGAAACCACATACTTGCTGTTGGGGTATTGTTGTTAATAGCTTCCGCAAATCTTCCTGTAAGCATATTTAAAGAATTAAACTGTGCATAACTTGCAATACGGTTTACTTCATCAACAAGCTGAGAAACTTCGACCTGAATAAGCATTCTGTCCTCTGATGTATAAATCCCGTTTGCGGATTGTACGGAAAGCTCTCTTATACGCTGCATAATGTTTTGTGTTTCCGATAAATAGCCTTCTGTTGTTTGTATGAAAGAAATGCCATTTTCGGTATTTTTGGTAGCCTGTTGAAGCCCCCTTATTTGAGCGCGCATTTTCTCTGATACTGCAAGTCCTGAAGCATCATCTCCAGCGGTGTTGATACGAAGACCCGATGATAGAGTGCTCATATCCTTTGTGATTTCAAACGCTCTTGATTTAAGAGTACGGTTAGCGTTTATAGCGCTTAAATTATTGTTTATGATCATAATACTGATCCCTCCATGAATATATTCAAAAAAAGCATCCTTGCCTTTTTGTTCAAAAAAATATTAAAGGAAATTTTCAGTATACCGAGAATAGCTATATACGCAGGTTCCAACATACTAAAAATTTATAAAAAACTTGCGTGATACTGTTATCATAACTAAGTTATAAAAATTTAAAAGAGGCAGGGTTATAAAAAAAAGCTACCTCTTTTTAAATAGCGGTATCAACTACAATAGCAACAGGAAGGTTCACGACGCCAATCATAGAGCCTTCTTTTGCTCACTTGTTATTTTCGTCAGTGAAGTTTATAAACTTTAGCTTGAGTTTTAAATTTTTTTTCACTTTTTATTTTTGTTTATCAAAAAAAAATTTATTAAAAAAATTCATTCATATCTACGACTACAATATTTCAATAATTTTTTTATGTTGTGATATTTTATTTTAAAGTAAAAATATTATTATATGAAGTAATATTTAAAATTTTGATATTATCATATTATTATTTGTAAAATATATTATTTTCATTAATTATTTCAATTATATAAGTTTAATTATATAAAAAAAGAATAAAATTATAAAATCAATTTAATTTAGGTTTTAAGGAGAAAAAAATATGAGTTTAGTTATATGTTTATTTTTTGTTATGCTTGTTCTCGTTATAGGCGAGATTGTCAGTGTGTCAAGACAAAAGCATTTATACGTCAGTGTTTGTTTCAGCGTGATTTTTTTAATCGGCTTTTGGACAATTTTTCCCAAAGATATGATTTCTAAAATCGGTTTTTTCTGGAAATTTAATAACCATTACAATGCTATTCTTGTGGCACATATGGGTACACTTTTTAATATTAAAGAACTCGTCGCTCAATGGCGTACCGTTGCCATAGCTTTGATAGGAATAGCGGGAATGTGTTTCGGAACACTGTTATCGGAAGATTATTTTTGGCTGGGAGACAGCTGTAATTGCTACTCCTCCTCTAACAGGCGGTATCGTTGCTTCATAATGATGAGTAAGCTGCAAGAGCAAAGGGTTTTGAAAATCTTGCCATACTCTCTCTCTTTTGGTTTATGTTATGCAGGGTTTTGCAGGCTATCCGTTAACAGCTATTGCACTAAAAAAGGGGAAAAAGACTGCTTAAAGACTTTAGAGACGGAAAAGTTAAAACTTGAAAAGGCAGAAAATAAAGAAGAACAGTTTTCAAAGAGAAAAATATTTAAGCCTATCGATAAAAAATTATTTAACTCCTTATGTTTTATTTTTACAACTTTCAGTACTTGCGGTAATTTCATACTATGTACAGGTTATTACAAGAGGAGCTGTTTCTCAATATGTGGTTGCTCTTTTGGCCGGTATTTTTGCGGCGGAGCTTGGTTTTATTGAAAGACAGCCTTTAAATCTTTCAAAAAGTTTCGGATTTTTTATGACAGCTTTGATGGCATTATATTTTTCAGGGCTTTCTCAATCTACACCTGAAATGCTCGCTAAAATAATAATTCCTCTCATCGGTATCATAATTATAGGCGTAGCTGCTATGAGTTTGCTTGTTTTACTTGTTGCCAAACTGTTTGGTTATTCAAGAGCTATGGCACTTGCTTTATCACTTACCCGCTTTATACGGTTTTTTTCCGCCAAACTATGTATTGACAGATGAAGCTGTTAAGTCGCTTACAAATGATGAAAATGAAACAAAAAAAAAAAAATTTTAATGGGTGAAATGCTTCCGAAAATGCTTGTAGGAGGATTTACTACCGTAACAATAGTTTCTGTTATAGTGGCGGGCATATTCACAAAATTAATATAACTTAATGTATAAAAAAAAGGAATAAAAATGGATTTTACTGAAAATAGCAAAAAATAACAACAAAAGAAAAAACTATATAATTTCTTTAAGAAGAGACCTACACAAGAAGCCTGAGCTTTCTCTTCAAGAAAAAGAAACAAGTGCGCGTATACAAAAAGAACTTACAAAAATGAAAATACCTTTCGTTGTTGTAGGCGATTACGGTGTTGTTGCTACAGTTGATGGAAATAAAAAGGGTGATGTTGTGGCTTTAAGGGCGGATATGGACGCTTTGCCTGTAGAAAGAAGAGACATCGGTTTTGAATACAAATCTCAAATAAAGGTGTTATGCATGCTTGCGGCACGACACACATGTTAGCTATGTTACTTGGTGCTGCCAAAGTATTAAACGAGGCAAAAAGCGAGATTAACGGAAGCGTGAAATTATGTTTTCAGCAAGCAGAAGAGATTGGACAGTGCCACGACACATACTGAAAGAGCTTTCCAATTCAAAATTAAAAGTGTATTTGCGATACATATATGGAGTGAAATACCTGTTGGCAAAGTTTGTATACAAGAAGGTCCGATGATGGCAGGCTGCGACTTTTTTAATATACACATTAAAGGTAAAGGCAGTCACGGAGCTATTCCGCACGGAAGTATAAGTCCTATAATTGCGGCTTGTTCTATAGTACAAAATATAAACAGTGCGAGAACTTATGAAATTAATCCGCTTGACTCTGTTGTTATATCTATAGCAAGTGTGCAATCGGGAACAGCGTCAAATGTCATACCTGAAACTGCCTTAATAAAAGGAAGTATCCGAACATTTACAAAAGAAAAGCAGAAAACAGGTTTTGAGTTTGATTGAACGTATTGCTAAAAAATACTGCTGCAGCTTTCAGAGCAAAAGCAGAATTTGAGCTTGTTGTCAGTGTAGATTCTGTTATAAATAATATAAAATGCACAGAACTTGCAAGAAATCACTTAAACTTTGGCAGGTGAAAAAGCATTGTATCCTTATCCTAAATTGCTTGTATCAGAAAATTTCGGAGTTTTCTTAAATACATATCCCGGAGTTTTGGCTTTTGTCGGAGCAAAAAAACTCTAAAAAATCTTGCGACTTTAATCACCACCACCCTAAATTTAATATTGATGAAGATGCGCTTCCTTTGGGTTCGGCACTCTATGCACAATATGCTATAGACACTTTGAAACAATAAAAAATATAGATTTTTAAAAATTTTAATACAGGCGAGTTATTATCATAATTCGTCTGTTTTTTTATTTATTATTTTTAATACAGTGCTTTTTTATATTATTGGATTTTTTTTATATTAACTGTTAATATGCTAATTATGAATAATGTATATAACCTTAAAGATACAATAGTAGCTCTAGCAACACCATACGCAAAAAGCGCATTGGCTGTAGTTAGAATGAGCGGTAAAGATGCCATTAATATAATAAGCAATATATGTACGACTGCTACTGGCGGAAAAAAAATAAAAAAAATTTGAACATAGAAAATCGTATTATGTAAATATTACAGATAGTGATGAAAGTATTGTAGACGAACTTGTTATTTTAATTACACTCTCCCCAAACAGTTTTTACGACAGAAGACCAGTTGAGTTTTTCTCTCACGGCTCTACAGTAGTTTATTGAAAACTTAATTAATCTTCTTGTTGCAAATGGTTGTCGTTTAGCTAATCGCGGAGAGTTTTACATATAGAGCATACATTAACGGAAGAATAGGTATTAGCGAGGCAGAGGCTATACACGACTTATAGAGGCAGACAATAAGCTTACAGCAACAGCAAGCATATACAAAATGAAAAGGAAGATTAAGCAGTGAAATTAATAATTTGCGAGACAGCATAAAAGAAGTTTGATATTAATAGAAGGTGAGCTTTGATTTCCCTGAAGACGAAACAGAAGAGTTTTCTTATAGAGACTTATCAGTGAGTTTTTATAATATAAAAAATAAAATAGAAATATTGCTTAAACATTCAAACACAGTTCAAAAACTTATGACAGGTATTTTCGTTGCTATTATAGGAAACGTAAACTCGGGAAAAAGCAGTATATTAATATGCTTCTTGACAAAGACAGAGCTATAGTTTCAAACATAGCAGGAACAACCAGAGATTTTTTAAGCGAGAGCATTTATATAACTCCGTACCTTTTTATATAACCGATACCGCGGGTTTTCATAAGGAGGCAGTAGATGAGATAGAAAAAGAAGGTATTGAAAGAGCAAAAAAATGTGGCAAGTGATGCGAGTGTAATAATAGCTGTTTTTGACTGCTTAAGCCCTCTTGATAAAATGACAATTATTTAATAGAGTATTTAAGTTCTCTTAAACAAACTGACAAAAATAAAAATATAATTTATGTATTAAATAAATGCGATGAGAAATCAAAATCCGAAATTACGGAAGAAATATTTAATAATTCAGACTTATAAAATTAAGCACAAAAACATTTGAAGGCAGAGATTTACTTACTCAAGCACTTACAAAATCATTTACCCAAGAAGAGAAAAAAAATAGTTAACACAGAAAGTTATGTAAATGCAAGAGAAAGAGGTCTTCTCGAACAAAGCTTATCCGCTCTTGATATATGCATAGAAAAATCAAAATATAAATACCAACTTGATTACAGGCCGAAGAAACCAGAGTATTAAATAATATTTTATCGAATGTGAGCGGTAAAATAGAAGCAGAGGATATTATAAACGAAATATTCAAGATTTTGTATCGGTAAATAAAAAAACAGCGGTTCAAAATACAATTAATCAAAATATATATCTGTTTTCTGATTTGTTTTAAAGTAAATTATTTTAATTATTTAATAATATTACTAATCCATCATAAATATCGTCCATTACTTCAAAACGCATTTTATCTTTGAGTATTTCGTGTCTTCCGTTTTCATAGAGTTTAAATCCCACACTCTTAAAACCCAAAGATTTATAAAAATCATAAACCCATTTTACACCCTCTCCGAAATTTCCGACAGGGTCGTTTTTTCCTGCTATTAAAAATATTGTGTGTTTTTTAGACATTTTTAAAACATTTTCTTTTTTTTCTATATACTTGAATATTGAAAAAAATCTGAAAATAAGTTTCTATACTTGCGGGATTATTTGAAAAATATTCGTCTTCTTTTATTCTTTGCCATTCATTGGAATCCGACGTAAGCCACGACAATGAACATTTTTCATCTTTGAAATATTTATTTGAATATCCGCCGATAGAAAGTTTATGCATAAGTTTTGCTTTTGCTCTTCCTCTGAATATACATTTTTGAATAGTTACAAAGGCGCCGCCAAATTTTTCGATAAAACCGTTTTTTACCCTTTGTACCGCAGATTATCGCCACCCTGAACACTATCGGGGTATTTTATTAAAAAACTTCTTGTTAAAAATGAACCCTACTATGCCCGAATAAAAATACGGTATATCTCTGTATTCTGTTTTTGTATGCTCCATAAGCATAAGCATATCCGATATTATTAAATTATATCCGTCTTTGTCTGCTATATGCCCTATTTGCTCTTTACTTAGTGAGCTTCTCCCAAAACCTCTGTGGTCTTCGGCACAAACTAAAAATCCTTGTTTAGTCAAATAAGTTGCAAACTCTATGTATCGTCCTGCGTGTTCTCCAAGCCCGTGGAACTATTGCAAAATAGCTTTTGGTTTACCCTCAGGCACAAAGAAGTAGCAGTATATTTTTCTACCGTCCGATGCTATAAATGTTCTGTTTTTCATTTCCATAAAAGTTGTACTCCGATAATTAAATATATAAATAAAAAAAATTCAATAATTTTCGAAAGCAGATGTTATCTTAAAAAAAGTTAATTTATCAACCGCTTATCTGTCTACAAAAAAATTATTTTTATATGTATGCTGTTTTAAGTTATATAATACAGTCACTGCTTATAATACTTTGGTGTTATTTTTATTTTTTAAAAAGCTATTTTAGAGACTTTATTAAAAAATAAAAGCTCCAAAATAATTTCGGAGCTTTATTATTATTTTTATGTGCGTTTAATATTTTTTCAAGTATTAATACATACCGCCCATTCCGCCGCCGCCCATTGGAGGCATCGGTGGTTCTTTTCCAGGTAAGTCTGTAATTATAACTTCTGCAGTTAAAACTTGACTTGCGATAGAGGCAGCATTTTGTAAAGCACTTCTTGAAACTTTTGCAGGATCAAGAATACCCGCTTTTTGCATATCCACCCATTCACCTGTTAAAGCATTAAAGCCGACATTGCCTTTTTGCTTTTTAGCTTCCATAGCTACAACAGAACCATCAAGACCTGCATTTGTTGCTATCATTCTTATAGGCTCTTCTATAGCACGGCGAACAATATTTACTCCGATTTGCTCATCGCCTTCAAGTTTCATATTGTCGAGTTTTGCTTGAGCGTGCAGGTAAATTATTCCGCCGCCTGGTATTACGCCCTCTTCTACAGCAGCACGTGTTGCCGAAAGAGCATCTTCAACTCTTGCTTTTTTTCTCTTTCATTTCAACTTCTGTGGCAGCACCGATATTTATTACCGCTACTCCGCCTGAAAGTTTTGCTAAACGCTCTTGAAGTTTTTCTCTGTCGTAATCGCTGTCGGTTTCTTCTATTTGCTTTTTAATTGTAGCTACTCTTGACAAAACACCTCTTTTTTTGTTCCTGCACCTTCTACAATTGTTGTGTTCTCTTTGTCTACAGTTATTTTTTTGGCACGTCCGAGCTCTTCTATTTTAGTATTTTCAAGCTTCATACCAAGCTCATCGCTTATAACTGTTCCGCCTGTCAGTATCGCTATATCTTCAAGCATAGCCTTTTTCTCTGTCGCCAAAACCCGGAGCTTTTACGGCACATACATTAAGTACACCACGCATTTTGTTTAATACAAGTGTAGCAAGTGCTTCATTTTCAATATCTTCAGCGATAATTAAAAATTGTTTTCCTCCTGCTTGAGCAATCTTCTCTAATACAGGAAGAAGTTCTTTCATATTGATATTTTTTTATCATATATGAGAATCAATGCATCATCAAGTTCTGCTGTCATATTGTCTGTGTTTGTTGTGAAATACGGAGAGATATATCCGCGGTCAAACTGCATACCTTCAACAAGGTCAAGGCTAGTTTCAAGAGATTTTGCCTCTTCTACAGTGATAACCCCTTCTTTACCTACTTTTTCCATAGCATCACTTATTAGATTACCGATTTCTTTGTCATTGTTTGCAGATATAGAAGCAACTTGACTAATCTCTTCTTTATCTTTAATTTGTTTTGCTTCACTTTTAATATATGAAACAACTTCAATAACTGCTTTCTCTATACCGCGTTTAATAAGCATAGGGTTAGCACCGCTTGTAACATTTTTAAGTCCTTCTTTTACCATAGCTTGAGCCAGAACCGTAGCTGTTGTTGTACCGTCGCCTGCAACATCATTTGTTTTGGTTGCGGACTTCTTTTAACAATTGGGCGCCCATATTTTCAAAAGGATCTTCAAGCTCGATTTCTTTTGCGATAGTTACTCCATCGTTTATTATTGTAGGCGGACGAATTTTTTGTCTATAACGACATTACGTCCTCTTGGACCCAAAGTGATTTTAACTGCATTTGCCAGAGCATCAACACCTCTCATTAGCGCTCGTCTGGCTTCTTCATCAAATAGTAGCTGTTTTGCTGCCATACTGATCTCCTTGTAAAGTATTTTTATTTTATTATTATTAATTTTAAAGTCAGTCTATTATAATAGATAACACTTTTTTTTTCAAGTATTGAAATACCACTTCTGTAATACAAAATTTTCAAAAACGTATGTGTATAACAACTCTTAAAATTAAACAGATATCTTAAAATATAAATATATTGCTTAAAACAAAAATAATTTTCTTAATTTAATAAATTAGCTTTATAAATTAGTTTCTATGTAGTCAAGTAATTTTTTCGCATGAGTTTCTATAGATAATATATTGCTCTCTATTATCTCTCTGCCTTTTTTGACAAGACTTGTTCTTAAGTTATCTGAAAAAACAAGACTCATAAAGATTTTAAATAATCATTTTTTCATCGGACATATCAGCTATCATAGCCGCACCATAAGCAATTTCCGATACTCCCGAACTTCCTGAAATTATAGCTGTAGTATTATTATTCCAAGCCTCTGCTATTGTAAGTCCGAAAGGTTCGTGTTCTGAAGGCATAATCATAGCATAGCTTTCTCTTAATATTTAGATTTCTCTTCATCGCTTACGAAACCTAAAAAAATAACCTTCTCTTCTAAGTTTAATTTTTTTTACAAGTGTTTTGAGCTTTTCTTTGTAACTGCCTCTACCCGCTATCAAAAACTTTATGTCATTAGTTTTATTGTCGATACCATTATTCTCTTTTAATTGAGCTTCTTTTAAAAACAAAGAATACGCCCTTATAGCTATGTCTATATTTTTTACTTTTTCATACGTCCAACATAAAAAAAATGTTTAGCTATAGCAGTTTCATAATTATTGTTTTTCTGTTTTTTATACCGGGATATATAACCGTTGCTTCTCTTCCGTAAACTGTTTTTATATGATTTTTTGTTCTCAGGCTGTTTGACAAAAATATAATCTATTTTCGAGACCCCAAGTTTGTCATAGTTTGAAGTTATTTTAGAGACTATGTCCTGTGATTTCTTTATTTTTATATAGCTCTCTTTATCATAACCGTATAAACGTACACTCGGCTCATGACAATACCAAAATGATTTAGGTATGGCTATATTATTTTTTTCATTTCATCTACTGCCAAACCGAAAAAAAGCGGCAGGGAAATTATGTATTAAAACAGCGTCAAAAGATGAAAGCTCTTTTGCGAGATATTTTACTGTATTTCTAACTGTCAAAATATTTAAGTCGATTTTTGCAAACTTCTGATTAATAAAACTCGGAGCATCTTTTTTTAAGGCTCTTGTATATATGGTTTCTGCAATTCCTTCTTTATGCCAATCTTGTAAAGTCCAAAAAGTATAAGGTTTTCGGCTCCGCCGCCATAAGAAAAAGTTGGGTGTAAAACTGCGATATTTTTAAGTTTTTCATAAGTATAAAATAAACCTCTGTTATAATAATATAATAAATACAGAAAATAAAAAACCACTATTTTTTAGATAAATTATTGCGAAAATATTATAATACAAAAATTATCTAATATGTCTCACTCTAAAAAATAATTTTACAAACTATAAAGCTTGAAACAATTTTTTTTTAATATAAAATAATCTAAAAAAAATAAACATTAGGATATTATAAAATGAGTAACAAAATAGATGAAAAAGAAATGGAAAATACTATGCACTCAAACAAAAATAAGAGTAGATGAAGATAAAAAAAGCGACATGATAGAAAGATTAAATAAAGACATAGCCTATGTAGAAACTTTGTTCTCTGTAGATGCAGAAGGAATGAACCTCTGTTTTATGTTACAAATCTTCCGTCAATGCTTAGAGAAGATAAAGAAAAAGAAACTATGCCAAATGAAGAGATTATGAAACTCACAAAAGGCGGAGAATATGGCTATTATAGTAGTTCCTGCCGTCCCTGCCGCACTTGAAACAGCGAACACAATACAAAAAGAAAGTAACATTTTTACTTAAACCATATAAATTGACATAATAATATTTCATTAAATAATTATAAATACTTATGATTTCAAAAACAAAAAAAACAGAAAAAGCCTGAAAGTAACAAATTCTCTTTTCTAGATGTTTATGTTAAAATCGCTTAGCTTTTTTGATAAAATATTCGAAAAAAAAATTTCAAGACTTGTAAAACATTTTGTAATAGCTATGTTTACTACATACATATTGTATAGCCTAATTCATCGTTTGTAATATTCAGCAAAATGCCAAATAACACTATGCTTGAAAAACAATAAAACAAGGTGATATTGTAACAATAAATAAACTTTATTATTCATTTACAATAAAAACCGTTTGTTTCTAGATTAAGCGGAAAAACAATAGTATTCAAATATCCCAAAAGAGGAGAAGATTGTTTTTTTTAAAAATCCAAAACTAAAAGAAGAAAGTATTATAAAAAGTGTTTTCGAAGTTTTATAAACTTTTTCACATTCGAAATTGTAAGTAACTCAAAAGGCAAGTATCTTGTTAAACGTATTATTGGCCCTTCCCAACGAAACATAGAAAATAAAAAATAAATCTATATACATAAACGGTGAAGAGATAAATGAGCCTTGGATAAAATAAATCTCGACACAAGAATATTAGAATCGTCAGTATCATCAAGAGATAATTTCGGACCATACATCGTTAAATACAATGAATATTTTGTTTTAAGCGACAACAGAGATTACAGCTACGACAGCAGAAACTTTTTGGCAATACCGTTTAGTTTAATAAAGGGCAAAGTTGTTTCAAAATAAATTAAGAACGTAAATTAAAAAAGTAATTTTATATAAATAATTATTGAATAGCAAAATGACGGAATAAAAAAATGATTGAAAACAAGAGTAATAATATTTCAAAAGAAAGAACATATTAAAAGTGCGGTGGAGAAAGTAGAAAAATACTTTATGACGGGAAGCCTTTATTGCTCAGAGACTGTTATAAAAATTATGAATGAAGAGCTTGGCAGTCCTTTTACAAATGAAATAACACGTCTTGCCACAGGTTTTGCTTCAGGTATCGGAGGAGCGGGATGTATATGCGGGGCTGTAGCGGGAGGCGTTATGGCACTTGGTATAGTGTATGGTAGAGATTACGGAGAAAGTCCAAAAGAAGAAATAAAAAAATATTCTTATGAACTTCAGAAAATTATAAAAGAAAAATTCGGAAGTCCTCTGTTGCGGTGTGCTTATACAAAAATACGACTTTGCTTCAAAAGAAAGAAAATGCCATTGCCAAAGTATACACATGAGATTATTAAATATTTAATTGAAATACTTTATTCGGAAAACAAATTATAAAAATAACAGAAGAGAAAAGAAAATGATATGTTAATAACGGGTCCAATGTTTGCAGGTAAATCCAAATACTTAATAAAACAACTAAATTGCATTCTTCTTGAAGAACCTTTTAGAAAGGTAGTTTTTATATATCCGAAAAATCCTACAGAGGATATTTCTGGCGCGATAAAGATATTGTATTAAATAAAAAATATAGAAATTATTTCGGAAGATGAAATACTTGAAAAATATAATAACAGTGAAGAAGAAGTAAAAAAAATTTCTCTCTGCCTACGACTACATAGGAACAGATGAGTTGTGTCTTTTTGATGAACCTGATTTCTTTACCTATTTAATACTTGCACATCAACCTGTAATCATATTGTAAGCTCACTTGATATGAACTTCAGAAAAATACTGGGATTGTGTTTTAAAACTTTTAGAATCCGACAAAATAGATATGCATGTAAAACTTACGGGTTTATGCGATTGCGGAAAGAGAGGAATATATTCAAAAAGAATGCTTAAAAATAATGATAAAGAAATAGTGATAGGCGATAATATTTATAAATGTGTATGTACAAACTGTTATGAAAACGGTATTAAACAGCTTGACTAATTAATATTGTTGAAATATATTTATACAATGAAATGGTAAATAATAACTATAGTATGAAATAATAAGAAAAATCAGAACAATAGGATACAAAATATGAACTTCACACTCCAAAAACAATTCCGTTCCATCAGCTTTTTTTAACACTATTGAAAAATACAAACAAAGCCCCGCGCTACGCTACAGAAATAAAGAGGGAAAAAAAGAAACACTCACATTTTTAAAACTCTATAATAAAGTAAACATTATGGCAAAAGCTCTTGAAGTATAGGAGCGGCAGGCCAACTATTTCTATATTCTCTGAAAACAGAGTAGAGTGGTTTATTGTGGATATGGCACTACTTACATTGTCGTCAGTTGATGTACCAAGAGGAAATGACTCTACAAAAGAAGAGCTTAAATACATTTTGGAGCATAGCGACAGTGAAGGAGCTGTTGTCGAAAACAAGACTATGTATGAGAAAATAAAAGATTTTTCAAGCAAACTCAAGTTTATAGTTGTTCTCGATGAAAGTTATGAAGATAAAGAAAAAAAATATATATTCGTTTAATACACTTATGGAGCTTGGTGAAAAACTCTTAAACGGTGATGAAGACTTTGCTAAAAAATACGCTTCAAAAATAAATCCCGATAATATAGCAACTATAATA
>JAJTWR010000272.1:1227500-1382500 GCA_021613335.1 Whitmania pigra | reverse complement strand
ATTTTAATTTTTTTTTTTTTTTGAAGTGTAGAGAAACTTGAATAAACTTCCCTACAGAATTGAAATACATCAAAGGAAGGCAAACAACAAATCTTCCGCCAGAATTAAATATGGGACCGGTACCAATGGGAACGATTGAAGGAGCCCAAAAACCACAATTGGACGTCCACACAGCTCTCTTTTTTTACAATCTGGGCCGTGATCCCTATTTAAAGCTGAATTTTGCTCTATTTTTTCGTTTTGAGATGTTCGTAGAAGGCACAGAAAGTGTCGAAGCCTAAGCTGTAATCCCTTTATTGAAATTATTAGATCAATAATATTACGAAAGAATCTAAAGCTTTTTTACCAATGTTTGCAAACCGTAACTTTAACCCTAAAATTAATTGTCGTTGCAATAATCATTATTAATAATCATCATTAATAATAATTTTAAAATTTACTGAACTTTTACTCATTAATCTAAAGATTATTCTCACAAAATCAAACATTTAATGATAATGAAATCTATCATCATATTCACAAAAAATAAATTACTCGGTAATCTTTGCAAAATTATATTCTAAACTGATTTAAAAACTAGAAATATTACTATTATTAACTAAAACAAAAAGTATATGTTTTAACTCTTGAAGTGTCATGCATGAAATAAGAACAACTGCTGAGCTTAAACTGAGGAACGATATTTATCGATAAAAAAAATCGATAAAAAGTAAATAAATAATACCCATCGATCGAAAATTAATAATCAAAACAATAAAATTTAAAAAACGTCATATACAAAAAATAAATTACAAAAATAAATTAAAAAGAATTGTTTTTCATAAAAAAAAAGTTACAATACGAACATCTTATCAATTTTAAACCATTTTGTATTTGTATTTAGCCGATATTTTGAGTGCTTTATTTATCCGAACAGGATTCGAAGGCACTACTTGTTTTATTAACGTCCGTTGCATAGCTAGATTATTAGGACGGTGCTCCCGCAGCGTGGTTTGAATCCCGTGCTGCCATCGTGAGAGGCGCAGCCTTAACCGTTAGGCCATGCGGGCGCGAAGGCATTTTCTAAAGTAATGTTTTATTAACTTCCGTTGCATATCTAGATGATCAGGACGGTGCCCCCGCAGCGGGGTTCGAATCCGCGCTGAGAGGCACAGCCTTAACCGTTATGCCATGCGGGCGCACTAGGCACTTCTTATTTATTTATTTGATTATAGTCCGTTGCATAACTCAGATGATTTGGAGACGATATCTTAATGGATCCACCATTTATGTAGCGCCCCTACCCGAAGGCGCTCCCTGGCGGTACGAGCTGGGTAGCGAACACGACACGTAACGACTGTTGCTTTCACCGTTGTTCGTAGACATGCAACCCTCTACGCCAGGGGTTCCCAACCTGGGAGCCGTGTAGTACTTTTCAAAAATCAGCATAAAAAATTTTCAAAATTATTTTTAAACAAACTTTTTAAAAATTCCGAGAATAATAATTATGCACAAGTAACGAGCATGAAGCAGAGTTTATGATAAAGAACAGGATAGTGTCAATTTTAGCAAAAAAATTTAAAAAACACAGCCGACCAATGGTGCTGCAGATTGAGGTGTCCATGTTCTTACAAGAGAAACAGAGTGACCTTGAAAGTATATTTTGTATGCCGCTTAAGAGTAAGGGTCCTAACATGACTGTTATTGATGCTTGTGAAAAACTAGGCTCATTTCTGGAGAAGCTGCCCCTGTGGATCAGAAGAGTGGAGAATAACAACTTTGCCAATTTTGCAAGATTGGAAGAGTCTCTGCAACCCAGTCTGGATGTAGCTGGCACCATACCAGCTTCTCTTAAAGGCGACATTTTGGCACACCTAGGAACTCTGATGGCATCATTTCATGACTACTTTATTACGAAAGAGTTGCAGCCCCATCATGCCTGGGCCAGGAATCCATTTTTGATCAATTTGGAAAGTGTGGATGATCAGGACTTGGCCAAAAATGATCTCATTGACCTGAGGCACAAAGAGTTGCTAAAGAGGGATTTTCAGGTCAAGAGTTTGGCTGACTTTTGGTGCTCCATGATACCATACCCAGTTCTAGCCAAAAAAGCCTTGACATCCATCATTCTTTTTGTGACAACCTATCTCTGTGAAGCTGGATTTTCAACCCTGCTGATAATCAAAACAAAATCGCGAAACAAACTTGATGCAAAAGATGACAGTGGCCGTCAAAATCAAAGCCCAGATTCCATCTACTTGTGAACAAGAAGTAGGAGAAATCTTCACATTAAAAATTTGCTTTCAAAAATCATATGGTTCTTTTTGGACAGTAAATTATTGTTCATTACTTTTTTCTTGAAAAATTTTGATAGGGGGGCCGTGGACCACATTTTGTCCTCTAAGGGAGCCGTGGGCACAAAAAGGTTGGGAACCCCTGCTCTACGCCAACTCGCACGCATTTCAACAAAACAGTTAATATCACAGCATAAAATACTATAATTTTTAATTTAATCATTCATTATTTTTTTTCTTTAGAATATTTTAGTTCTAACTTGAGTAAATTATTACAGAATAACCAAAAGAAAGGATCCAGCCCAACAGAAACCAAGCCTCGCGCAGCCCAAAGACGACTATCTATTTGCCTCCACTGGCTGTGAGTCCTTATATGAATACTAATCTTAATTCTTTTCTGGGCTATTTCTATCACTTGATGCTCTTAGAAGGGACAGAAAGTTAAGAGGTAGTAAGTTACAATAATTTGTAGAAATTGTGCAACATCAAAACAATAAACTGTTA
This sequence comes from Whitmania pigra, assembly GCA_021613335.1. Lineage (NCBI taxonomy): Eukaryota > Metazoa > Annelida > Clitellata > Hirudinida > Haemopidae > Whitmania > Whitmania pigra. The sequence goes on along the minus strand of JAJTWR010000272.1, from coordinate 1,379,723 downwards.
TTTACAAAAACTCGGGATATTTTACGTTTTCGGTTATAACGTTAGGTTAACTCGTAGTAAGTTTGCAGATTTTATAAGGAATCCGTAGCATGAAAGAGTGTAAGGCTATCACTCCCACGTTTGCATAACCATATTCTAACTAAAACACACTAACCCCAAAGCTTTTTCTCTCACTCCCTCTAACCCTAACCCTTTCCTATGTTTGCATAGCCATAACCGAGTTTTCGATTGTGGTTAGATTTCATTTTAATTGGTTAAAAAAGAAGCATTATTAAGACTACACTCTAAATTGTCAAAAGCACTTTTCTTTCTTCATTTACGCTAACCTTGATCGTAAGGTAGCATATCTTAAAATAAAGCTCAAAACATGAAAAGAAAGCTTGTAAGGCTACTGTTCTCCTATTTATCTAGCACACAAAGACTTACACTAGTTTCAATTCACTAACTCTAACTCCAGCTCTATCTGGGTAAAGCTGGGCTGTGTGCGCACTAGTGTACAAGCTAAATCTACATAAAATATTCATGCAAAGAAATATGCGAAAACTAACTCCTATATATATATTTATTTATATTTAAGAGTCCATGGCGAAAATTCAAGTGCTACATGTCAGCGGATAATTCCACCATCTTGTGAACTGGATAATTACTGAATAAAATAATTTATAAATTCGACATCCAGCAAGGCATGACACAACAACACGCTTTTAACAAATACATTTTGTTTACGAACCAGCCACACGCAGGCTAAAGCCTCAACAATGGCTATTTGTGTACAAACTATTTCACTTACAACATCCATTTTAAATCATCTCTCTTTGTTCGTCAATTAGTGCCAGTACGTCACGCCACGTACGATATCGTATGATGTGGGACAACTGCTGTTGACTGTAAAGGCTTCAAAGTCGTAAATATAACAAACAAATAATATTTCATAGCATTGGTTCAAGCAAGATGGCTCGTAAAGACTCAGAATTCGGCGGAACGATAAGCATACTAACTTTGATTTTTCTTATGCCGTTGGTCACAATTTACCTCAATACGGCTTGCACAAAAGTAAGGGATAGTAAATGACATCAATTTAACGCTACTTCAACATTTAATTTAATTATCATTTATTAATTAAATATATCAATTTTAAATGAAAATTTCAATTTTAATGTTTAGACAAGATGTTCACTGCTTTACATACCTGAATGGCCAACGAAAACGAAGTTTTTCAACAGAGACTCATTTCTAGTGTATTTTGGATGGCTCTTACTTCAAGCTCTTCTGCATGTTATAGTAAAGGGACAACTCAGCCATGGTGTGAAAATGAAAAATGGAACCCAACTGGCTTACAAATGCAATGGTATCCACCTTTATCAGTGTCATTGCTTAAAATAGGATGTTTAATTTTAATATTTTATTTAATCCAGGATTTAGCTGCCTCATAATAACTATTATTCTATTAATCGTTGGAACATATCTCGGATTACCAATTTCATTTGTATCTTCCAATTTCTTGCAACTCATGATGGCATCCACTGTTTTCTCATTTATATTTTCACTGCTATTGTATGCAAGATCTTGGAAACTTCCCAAAGAAGAAATAGCAGATGAAGCAAATGGTGTGCTGCTTGAAATGTTCACTTAATAATATGACATAACTGTTATGCTTTTATAAGCAGGCACTTTTATACATGGATTTTTTCTGGGAAGAGAATTAAATCCAAGAATTTATGGATTTGATTTGAAATTTTTCATTGAGTTGAGACCTGGCCTTATAGGCTGGGCTATTATAGATATAAGTTTCCTGTATGAAGCTCACGGATATGGCAATGCAAACACGACTTTGTGGCTCGTGTCTTTCTTTCACATTTTTTATGTTGCCGATGCCCTTTGGCATGAGGTGAACAGGACTCAGGGCCGCCAAGAAAGTGGACGAATGGAGCAAATGATAATCTAATGTTCCTCAATGGTCCAGCAATTTTGGGGTTTATTTGTTAACAAATTGACATAATGTCAGGGGCCCCTGGGGCTACTGCGCTGTAGGAGCTCAAACTTTGTTGGCGACCCTGACTATGCTTTTTAATTTTACATATTCCTTACCTAAGCATTCATTTCATGCTAATGCTTGCAATCAGGAAGCAATCCTCACAACAATGGACATAACTCGTGAAAGATTGGGCTTCATGCTTGTATTTGGGAATTTGTCATGGGTACCATTTTTATACTCCCTCCAGGCACGATTTTTGCTTCATCACTATGTCATGTGGTCATATCTGGAACTTGGAATCTTTATATTTTTAAACGGTCAGCAGTTATTGACATACACTGGCACATGTAGTAGATCAAATACTATTGTTGATGCACCAATGCAATTGCAAAACCTGTGTGCATTAAAAGCAATTGCAGAGATAGAATGGATGGTTACATGATGCAAGAGCACTCAATTTCACAATATGTAAAATGATATCATTACATGTTTACATAATCACAAATTCATGCCTAGTTGTAAATCAAGAAAACCTTTAATTTCCAACATTATAATTGAAGGAGTGGGGTATCTCATATTCAGGCTATCAAATTCTCAAAAGAATAAATTCAGAAAAAATCCAAGTGATCCAAGTTTTTCAAGTAAGATCAGTACAAGCTATTATACTTAAGGAATTATTTTTCTAATCTTTAGATATTCTATCAAATCTTGCAGGACTTAAAACTTTGGCAACAACCTCAGGTAAGAAATTGCTGATAAGTGGCTGGTGGGGACTTTCAAGACACCCGAATTACTTGGGTGACCTAATGATGTCTTTAACATGGTCCATGGTTACAGGTATACATTAACCTCAGAAAAATTTGTTTAATTTAATCTGAATAGTTTCAACCAATCTTTTAGGATTCAGTCACATCATACCTTATTTTTATCCAATTTACTTTCTCTCTTTGTTAATACATCGGGGTCAGAGAGATGACAAGCACTGTAGGGAGAAATATGGCCAAGACTGGGATAAGTATTGTCAACTCGTACCTTATAAGATTTGCCCATATGTCTATTAACTTTCAGATTACTTGCCTCAACTATTGAAGTAATTTAACCAGATAAAAACTTTATTCAATCTCCGACGCAATGTCAATATGTTTCAGACTTCATCAAAATCATTTTTATGATAACATGACTGATTACATAACAGAAGCATGCAATTTTGCATATTTTATGACCAAAATCTTTCAGTGATTGAGTTAAGATGGCAGGTTGGCCAAATTGGTAGAATTCCTGCATGCTACGGTAGTAAGGACAGTCGTTATGTGTCATGTTCACAACCGAGCCTGCACTGCCAGGGAGTGGTAGGGGCACTATATAAATGGCAGATCTATTAAAAAGTGCCTTCACATCCTATCCGGATACATAAGGCAATCAAAAAATCGGCTAAATACAAAAAAAAACAATAACTCAATTTTAGTTAGAAGCTTATTGTGCATTTACTGGCAGAAATAAAATAGGAACAATTAATCATGAGGAATGATCATACAATACTCAGTAATAATATGTATTTATCAGTATTATTCACTCATCAAAATTAATAATTTATTAACAAAAAGGTAAAATTAAAATGTGCAAAAATCACACAATTTAATTTTCAATGCGTTATCCTGACAATAAAAACACATCAAACTGGACATTTTTTTAAACTCCATTCAGAAACATTCTAATATGAACTATATATGGAAAATATTGATATTTGAGCAATATTTAAAGTGTGCAGACATACTACACTTTTTCATTCTCCAATATTTCTCTTTTTGGCATGAGGCAATTTGTCAATCATCTCTGTGTCATTTTGAATATGGGGAGTTTGTTTTAATGAATTATCAGTTTCTTTCTTCTGAATCTTCTGGTAATTAGGTGAGTCCTTAGACGATCTAATTTTCTTGTTGGATGACACAGAGCTTGAAAGAGCAACTGTTAAAAATCGTTTGTTCACTTTCATGGATGGCTTCTTCCTGACATGTTTAAAAGTATGTAATTATCAGTGCTTTTAGATTATTTCCTTAAAAACAATTTTTAAAAACACCGCCACTTTGGCCATTCGAATGAAAGCATAATCAAAAAATTAATAACTTAAGTGAACATATTGTGAATATTTAAACAATCAAGCTATCAACCATACCATCCATCAGGGCCAATTTTCTCTGCCCTTTCTCTTCCCCTTCTTGCTTCCATTAGCAATTCTTCGACGGCCTTTCTAAGGAAAATTTAATCTTATAATTTATTTAATCTTTAGAATGTTGTCAAAATCTCCAGAAATGCATCATCAAACTACTTCCAAATAATTGAGTGAAAAAATGAATTACAAGACATGTAGCGACAGCATACGTACCTTTCGAGTTCATCTTCATCCATTTATAAAAAAAAATTGATTAGATTATTAGTTATCGTATCCAAAACTAGCCTTTATGATCCTAACCTCGACCGCTTAACTGAACATAAAATAAACAATAACACGAAAGATATCAAAAAACTCTCATTTTAAAAGTAAATTATATTATGATATAAAATTTTAAATTGCACAATAATTTCTGAAATTATTTATTACCTGAGCATTTATTAAAAAAAGCATGTAGATGCAAGGATTTGTTGCATGACTTGCTGACTTTACGCTCTAACCGGTGTTTAGATTTCTTTTCAAACCAAGATTCAGAATGCTCTGCTAGTATTGGTGCTTTCTCAGTAAGGTGGCTTTTTTAGTGATAAAAAAAAGGGAAAACGTTGAAATAGTTTTGTTAATTGCTCTGAAATAACGTTAAGCGTCCAGTGGTAAATGAAAGTTGAAAATGTTGCATCCCCTAGTTTGTCGCAGTGACGTTGCCTAGACTCGAGAGACATTTGTTATAAAGTAATTAGGTTCGTTGCTTGCTTAAAGTTGACAGATTTACTTGTATGTTATTAAAACAAAACCACTATTTTCGTTCTTTTCTTCCATAATTTTCAAAAATCTGCTTATGAAATGAAGGTAATCGGATGTTGTTAGTGTTTCTCGACCCAAGTTACTAGCTCTCGCGTAGTGTAACAGAAATCGTCCTATTTCAAGAGTTAAATTTGTCTGACGCTTCATGTAGCTGATTAGCATTTGTGGTCGGAGTAAATGATAGAAATCTACTGTAATCTGCTGTAATCTAGTCTCTCGAAACAAAAAAGTTGTACTTGACTTAAATTAACTCAATGTAACAGGGCCCGGTAAATTAACTGGTAATCGCCCAATAGATTAAAGCAAACAGAGGCGTACCTAAGGGTTTCGGCGCCAAATATATCAATTTTTAGTTTAAGTTTTACACATTAAGCAAAACGCTTTGCGTCACAATAATTAAGACTTCAACACCTCAAACCATGGGAAATCAACTTTTAGATTGAATAAAATAAATACTTTATAAAATTATTGAACAAATATCTTATCGAGACTCCAAACTATGAATTTAATATCCTGTAAATAATGTCGACTAGGAAAGGAATAATTAGACCCGGAGCTACAACCGACAGCTCCATCGTGGAAGAGCTTCAAGACGCCGTTGAGCGACTTCTATGCAAAGGACTGACCTGTGAACTTCTCAAGCAATTTAGAGAAGCGGTTTTTTTGTATAAAGAATGTTTGAAAAAATTGAAACACCTATACTTAAAAATTAATGATCTCTTGAAAAAGCAGGCACAAACCCAAAACCTGATGGATGGTTTAAAGTTTTTACATTATCTATACGATGTGTTGAAGGAGAGAACTGAAGCATTGAACGAATATAAGGATAGCTTCTCAGCCAAATTTCAAGACAGAGCTATTCATGACCTCAACACTGTGCCTCGTATGATCGGTTCAATTCACTTGACTTATTACGATGCCCCTGTTCAAAGAAGAAGAACTGTAACTTCAAAAACAGGTACATATAAAGCAAAGCCTGTAGATAGCGACGAATTTGAAAAGACTATGGCATCGCATCGTTCCGGGCCAAAGGCCACTCTCCAGAAACGACAAGTGGGCATATTAGAAGAGTTGACGAAGAGCGGAGGGAATTTCGAATTCATAACCTCTGGAAATGTTACAGAAATAATAAATTTGGCGAACGTTGACGCGTTCAACATCGATAACGGGTCACCTAATCTGTGTGATCTCGACACCACAGTGAAATTGTTTTCATTCGAGGAAAGTAATGCCACGTCTCGCACTTTCACCAAACATTACTTAACTGTAGGCACCTGGCTAACTCCGTTGATTCCTCATATTACGCCAGTACTCTGGGATAGTAACTTATATTTACTTCCAGACTATTCGAGCTTTTCGCGAAGTATGTAACCATTGAGATTGGTAATAAAAAATTAATTGTTATTATTAAAAATAATTATAGCTTCGTTTAAGGCTATCATGCTCTACGAATATCAACAAATTAAATCGCTCAAATTGCACTTGGAAAACCTGTCTGATTTTCAAGCCATGGTAAGTATGTTTCTACTTTTGCTATTAGAGTCAAAATGAAATGATTTTTTTTTATGTTAATTAAGAAATTAACTTAAATTGAAATTAAAATTATAATCAATAGTTATCATCATCGTGATAAGAGCAATTATTGTTCTTATTATTACGAACTAAGAGGAGTTAGAAATTGTTGGTGACATTTCAAATTGTGACTAGATACATTGAAGGGACACGTTGAAGTTACAAGTACGTATCCCACCAGTTTGTCCCTTAACATTTTTATAAATGGGGTGGTATTTGTAGCTTATTTCAGTAGAATGGCTCCAGAAAAAATAGGAAGATTTCTGACATACATTTTTATTATTTATTATAAATTTCGATAACAGAAAGACTAGTATATTTGCTTTTGTTACATCTTTAATGCAAAATTAATTATTCATCTCCGCATTACCATTACATCTTAATGGAGCTGATGTTGTTGAAATCTTGGGACCTACTTGGTCTTGGGCTAGACAATGGATGAGCATGCAGCAGGGTGTCTGAAGGTTGATAGGAACAGAGTTGGTGTCGGGGTCTCTTCATCTGATTACTCACCTAAACATTAAATTAACATACCATGTGGGCCAGAAATTTCTGTCAGTGGGCCGACGTGGTTCAATTTGATTACGACTAAAATGAAAATAATTTTTTTTTTTTATAAAATTCTCTATAAATTTTGCAAAGCACCACATGAAGAATAAAAATGATAACATGCAAATGAAAAGTTATAAAACTATGCTAATCTTTTAAGAATTGTTTTTTAGAAAACTGCAGGAAGAAGGAAAGCTTCGAATTGGGGTTCGCAACTTTACTAATATTTGATGTTTTCAAAATTAAGAAAATCAACGCAATTGTTAGAATTAAATGAGAAACATTATTTTGTTGAAACATTTTGCATGTACTTTATTTGCTCTTTAAATGCCCTAATCATCATCATCAATCAACTAGAAAGGAAGCTAAATCGAGTAAATTGGCTAAATTAAACTAATCATAGTATAATTAGATGTATACTTAAAAGTAATTTTAATTTATCAAGACAGGGGCAGAATTAAGGTGGAACACAATGAATATCTCGTTAGGCATTTAGGGACTAGGCCTAAATTCAAGTCAAATACGGAAAATGCAAGAGGTTGTAATATTTGGAAATCTAAAGTTTGATTTCATTCGAACAATGATATGATGTTTTCGTTACAGCCAGTATACTGGGAAAACTTGTAGCTGCAATGACTACTCTCTTACCTCCAAAAGAATTTGTCATACTAAATGGCATACTAATTCTTAGAAATGATCCTGTACGTAAAACTGAAGTTGTTGATGCAGTCTTTAGATCTCTGTGGCTCGGTGGGTGTTGAATATAGTATTTTGTCTGACTTTGTGTAAATATAGTATATTGTGTAATTCATGCTCATCGCTGTTTGTCAACGTCCGTAACTGGATGGCTGGGAAGGTGCTGTCGCAACGGGATTCGAATCCGAGCCGCCGTCATGAGTTGCAAAGTCTTAATCATTAGACCATACTTGGTTCATCATAATAATTGTTTATATAAACCCGTCAAACTCTGCAAGTATTCTATGACAAACATTGTAATCGCCATAAATTAATGGCAATTGTGCTGGGCGCGATACATATTGCTTTAATTAATTCTTAATCTAGTTAGAAGCTTGAGAAAGGCTAGTTCTTCATCTGAAACGATAAACTGATGCAAGGAACACTAAGGTTATGCATCATTTTTCGTTTCTATTTGCCAGATGAAGACCAAGAAGGCACTCTCAGAGGAGATATGTTGGCTGCATTTACTTCTCTTCAGAATTGGCTTAACGAGCTGGTATTCAATGATACAGTGTACTTACCAAGCTTGTCATTTTTAATAATTAATTAGCGTTATTCAAAACATGGTTTTATTTAATGAGTTAATTGATTGGTTTTAGAAACATTTGTTACCCTCTGGGCGCATGGGTTACGTGCTTTCATACGGCAATAATGGCAACAGTCGTAATGTGTTGTGTTCGAAACCCAGCCTGCACTGCCGCCAGCGCCCTTTTGAAAGAGCGCTGTATAAATAGTTACAAGAAGCGCCTCTGATACTATGCATATGGTGCTATATAAATGAAGTTACAATTACTTTGAGCTTTCAGGGTCCACTCAGTGTGACCAAGTGTTGAACTAGGTCTTTGAGGAGAGACTGATCGGGAGAAATTTTAGCATGGGCAGGGAAGGGAAATATATCTGTAGAGACCTTCCTGAATAGGATGGCATTATAACGCTTTGTTTTTATTCACTTCCTTAACGCCATTTACCATTCGAACATGCAAATTCAGTACTAAATGAAATTTCGTTGAAATTCTACAATTTCAAGCATAAAGAATGTGATTGTATTGACTTTATTCTCGAAGGTGGATGTCATCCATCTTGATTTTCATTTCCATATACTCTGGATTATTTTCAACGAGTAATAACTACTTTGTAAATAATAAAAATTTAGACTCAAACGATAAGTCCTGGAAGTTCTTTCAAATTAAACTAGCCACTAGTTTGAATATGAGCAACTGTCAAGTTCGCTGCTGCTAAATTATCGACATGTCCGCAAGTCATGGAACCATTTGAATATTTTAAATTTAATAGATGATAAGTTTTTCAATTGAAGTTAATCATATTTCAAAAATTGATTATTTTAAAAACAACTTCGATTAACATAGCATAAAATTAATTTGTACTGGTTTAGCAAGACTCCAATGTTAGCATTAAATGTTTAGAATGCAATAATAAATTGCTTCGATGTTTACCTAAGTGCAGTTGCAAAAACTCATTTTTGCTGTTTTGTATTTGAAAGAGTTGAATTTGTTTGGACTGAAAAATCCCTGTTTTCAAATCGCGGCATCGACACAGCTATGGTTTTGTCTAACAATGCCAGGTTTATGTTTAGACTCAACAAAAAACTCTCCGCATGAGATTATAGTGAGGTGACATACTTATATTGTTATAGTTTTGGATAAATTAATTTTCTTCATTAGCATAACATAACTTATTTACAGTGGTTAAAAAAGACTTAGATCTGTGTAATAACCACTCCATTGTTGGAAGTTCTATTTATGATGAATTTCAGTTACAAAGGTGACTTTTCGGCTTTAGATATACATCCTAGGATTGTTGAAGGAGCTCGGAGAGGTTTAATTTGCTGTTAATTTATGACTTTCGTTTTGGAGGCCGTATTACAAAAGTTTTTATGAAAAGTTTATATTTAGTATATATCAATATAGATTGACATCAGATCAAGTGACTGTTTCGATGAAATTAAAATTATGTGCAGGAATTATATTACGAACATTTATTTGGTAGCACGTTTGAGGAGCTTTGTCCAAGTGTTGACACTCTCGACAAATGATCTCTTGCATCTTACAAAGCTTTCGGTAAAAGATGTTAATCGTTTGCAATATTGTGCAGCAGATGCTCTGCATGTATTTAATCCAGTAACAGGTACCATTGGTTTGGATTTAGTATTATTTAATTATAGATTTGCATAATAGCTTTATGTTTTTATTAGCACTACAGATTTTTCATGGTGATTGTCCAAATAATCTGAAAAAGTGTTTTCTGTCCAGTGGTTGTAACATTATTGATAATTTCTTGAAAGGTTAGTGGTTCTGCAAGCAAAACAAAAGAATATTTAGGTTTTATTTTAAAAGTAAGTTGAGACTGTGCATACAGAAGGCATCGTCTCTGGATTGTTGACGGAAATATCTGGGGAAAGTGCAGCTGGTAAAAGTCAATTGTGCTTGCAAATGTGCTTAACGGTTCAACTGTCAAAACAATGGGGAGGCTTGGATGGAAGTTTGACCATACTCATTTGTGTTTTGTAATGTTTGTATGCCTAATACCTATAAAAACGTAACACATACTTGAAGGAGCAGTGTATATTTGCACGGAAGATGTATTTCCTATTGTTCGTTTCAACAACATGGTAACAAGATTGAAAAGCAAATTTCAGGATTTTAGACACATATGCTTTACTGACAACATCTTCATTGAGCATGCTGCTGATTTTGTATGTAGATTGAGAGCATTTTTATTCATAAATACATTCACTTATTTGTCAGTTATGAACTTTTTTTTATATTGTTTTATTATTTTTTATTTTAGAATGATTTGCAATCTTGCCTTGCTTACAAAGTTCCTTTCCTAACCTCAGAAAAAAAAGTAAAGCTTGTCATTGTTGATTCTATTGCTGCTATCATGAGAAATGAGAAGTTGGAGAAATGGTCATTCAAGGAAAGATATAAAAAATTAAGTTTTGTCAGTAGTAAGCTCAAAGAAATATCCTTTGTTCACAACATCCCTGTTATAATAGTGAATCAGGTGCATGGGATATTTTCAATTCTTTTAATTCCTTAATTTCATTTTTATTTTTATCTATTAGGTGGTAGATAATTTTTCCACTTCTTGCATGCAAGACAACGGGGGCAAAAAGATGCCCTGTTTAGGCCCAGCCTGGGCAGACATGATGAATATCAGATTGTCCTTGTCAAGAACTAATGATTTCATGAACATTGATTTGAATGATGATTCAACTGGAACACATAAATGTGTCAAAGCCAACATAAGATCTATGGATATCTTATCAGCTCCTCATCTTCCTAACATAAGTTGTAGATTCGTTGTTGACGAAGATGGGGTAAAAGGTTTGGATCTGCATAAAGTAAATAAAACATAAAGGAATGCGTGGCTGTTTTGACCGGTAGTAAATTCTAAAAACTTGACAGTATTTATTGTATGGTATTTCAGAGTCGGTTCTTAATGGCGCCTTAGTCTATATTAAATCTGATCCGAATACTGGTGAAAATTGGCTGACTGGCGACCGATTCAGGTGATTCAGCCCGCAATCGGGAGGGGGGTTGCAGCCCATTGCATCTAATTAAAGTAAGTTCCGGTTAAATTAACCGTTTCGCCGGCTGATTATGAAATTTTCAAGCGCGCAGGGAATTCCGCGACCATAGCACGGACATGACTCCTGTTAAAGAGCACCCAGCTATCAAAATTGAATTAATGTTATGTTATGCCTTTCATTGCTTTCCGATATGTAACGTTGTTCAAGGTCTATAGTTCAATCTAAAATTTTAAAAAAATAAAATAAAAGGAGATTATAACTGAGCTGTCACACCGCATGCAGGACGATGTGCTAGCGTGGACGGTAAGCCAATAGGAGCAAAGCTATATAGGTCAACGCTGCGACGCAGTGGATGAGTATTTGTGCTCGGCATCTCTAGATATCAGCGTCTAGCAAGTGTTGAATCTCTTTGGAGGTCTGTGTTGGAGAACGAATTATTTTCTATTTGTTTTCATCGCTATTTCATCACTGCTGGCTGATTTTCGATTGTACAAGAGGTACTTAATTTCGTTTATTTATATTTTAAAGCTAATTATTTACAAGGAATGAGTTTTGATTTTATTAGACGGTACGACAATATTTTGATGCGAAATGATTTTTAGTTATGTGAGGTAGTTTACCGCCATTTTTGTTTTTTTTTATTTTATTTTTAGTCATCAAGGACGTGTGGTGCCGGTAACCTGATATTAGATTGAAAGATGTTCGAACATAAACTATTTTTGACTATTTATCAATTATATTATCTTATTAGTTGATTGTTCATTTGCTCTGCAAATTCGTTTTTGGCATACTAGGAAACATAAACGACGAAATCGCCAATCGACTCCCATTTTAACTCTAGCGTCAATTCGACTGCTCCTTTTTTTAAATAGATAAACCATGACCGATGTTGTACAAGGTCCTGGAGATGGGCAACTGAAATGGGACACTCCCACTATTACAGATGATGATGAATACATTGAAGACGACGAGTCAAATTCAGCCAAATTGTTCGAAAGATCTAGGATCAGGGCTCTTGCTGGTGATTAACTTTAGAATTCTTAAAGCAATCACAGACCATATAATAATTACATAATTTGAGTGGTGAAATGTTTAATGCAAGCGTTGAAAGTTTTCAAGCTGATATTTCGAATGAAAATCTGGCTTGTTCTAGAAGTCGCATTTTACGATAAAATGCTTCATCAGCATGAAAATGGCAGTAATCAAAGAAAGCCTTTGCTATATTAAAAAAAACCACAATTAGAGATTAAATTTTGTAAATCCTTTGCATACAGCGCGGTTAGACTGGGAATATGATACGTGATCCGTGATCGATAGATTGCATTCCAAGCCGACTCCGCGTTGCACACTCACATGCTCCTAGTGCTGCAGTAAGCCGTGTACAATGGTCGACTATGTTTGCACACATAATTACCTCTGCTGCTGAGTGGTTGCAAGAGGCCAGGAGTGCGCGGGCGCTGCAGCTGTGTGCATACTCACTTGAAAATATTCCTCTTGTTTTCTCTCACAAGACAAATATTCCTGCGCCTGTGTTCCTGCGCACATTGTCTGATTGACTCATTCAGCTTGAATTATAGAGGTGCATCATTTGAGTTAAGATTTGTCAATGATATAATGTTTTCACATTACAACTTTTTACTGCTCAGTGGAATCTCAAAATTGTAGATTGAATTACCTTTCTATTCATAAAAACGTTCTTGCTCCTGATATGCGAATGCTGTTTATCATTTAACTCTTGGCTGAATATTTGAGTTACTTAGGTCTAATATTGTAGTTGTAGTGTGTAAAGTTGTAGAATAAATAGTAAAATAAACCGAAAGACATTCATTCCTTTCGTCTCCTAATACATCATACACTCATTTGTATGATAATCCATCGTGGCTTTTCAACTTTTGGGATAAATTCATATTGCTCTTAACATATACATCAGAAAACTAATTTATTTTATTTGGTAATTATTGATTACAAAACTCTTGAGAGCGTCTTAGCTAATTTATAAATAAATGAAACATTTTACAACCAAGCTGAAAATAGTTTTTTACATGAATGTATGCTTTCATTTTTGCATCAGCTTATAAACTCTTTTCTCTTTAGTTATTGTTGGCAATTACTTTAAAAACCTTCAAATTCATTGTTGCTATTTATATTTATTGTAAATGGCAAGCGATGGATATTTGGATATCTTACAATGTTCATTACACATAACTAATTTATAGATATTCCTAGTTTAAGTCTAATTGGTCTGAGATTTCTACAGCATTTATGAAAATTAAAATTGGCCCATAATGCATTTTTTGGCTTATTTTGCAAAATACTACAGATGAAAGAGAGAGTGTTCAGAAAAAGACTTTCTTGAAATGGGTCAATTCACATCTGGCTAGAGTAGGATGCAAGATTCAGGATTTGTATGTGGACCTGAGAGATGGAAAGATGCTCATTAGATTATTGGAAGTTCTCTCAGGTGAACGGCTGGTGAGTTGAAAGCTTTCTAGTCTGTTTAGAACTTTTGTACTACAACGCAATGATTTTAGCAAGTTAGCTAATTAACATGAGTGCTGCAACGTAATCATGTTTGCTTTTTAAATTAAGCAGAGTTTTGAGGTACATAGTTTATATATCACATATTAACAATGTAAATGTAGCTACGTTACTTTGTTCAAAATTGCTTCTAAGCAAATTTATTTGGATTAGGTTTAAATTATTTATCATACAATTACTTCTCATCTGATCTAAGTAGCAATTGGTCTGGTAGTTCCTACTGAATTGTTAGTGATTAGAGGTCAGCAAACCAATAAAGATGGAAACGCTTAATGCCAGTAGGGAAGTTCAAGGGCTACTGGAATTTACACTGCAAATTGAAAATACATCATTATCATACGTTTGGCAAACAACTTTTTGAAACTCTTCAAATAACTGTATTTTGGTGTTCTTGTTCTTTAAATTGGGTTAAACCTTTTTTGACCTACCTAACCCTGATGTTGTAAAGATTTTTGTTAAAGATTAGTAACATAATTGAGTTAGTGACAGTTGTTCATTCAATACCCCTAGCCAAATCCTACCAAGGGCAAAATGAGAATCCATTGTTTGGAAAATGTGGACAAGTCTCTGACATTCTTGAATGAACAAAGGGTGCATCTGGAGAACATGGGTGCCCATGATATCGTCGACGGAAATCCTAGACTCACGCTCGGACTTATCTGGACGATCATACTTAGATTCCAGGTCGATATTCCACGACATTGCATTTTGAGGATCCAATAAAAAACTTCCATTTATGGTATCATGTGTTTAAACAGATCCAAGACATTACCATAGAACAAGTAGATAGTAGTGAAATCAAATCTGCCAAGGATGCTCTGCTGCTCTGGTGTCAGATGAAAACAGCTGGTTATTCAAATGTCAATGTAAGGAACTTTACCACAAGTTGGAGAGATGGCTTGGCTTTTAATGCTCTCATCCATAAGCACAGGTAAGATTTCTGTTGCTTTTGCATGATGTTATGTTCTCGAGGTTATACGTGATCCGATAAAGAGAAATTTCATTGTTTGTCATAAGCTGCTTTGTTATAATGTTTTTCGAGTAATTTATAGGATTTTTTTGCTTCCCCAGACCTGACCTCATTGATTATAACAAGCTGACCAAGTATAACAACGTGCAGAACCTCAACAACGCTTTCAATGTTGCAGAAGAAAAACTCAATCTGACGAGACTTCTTGATGCCGAAGGTGGGAAAATTTCATAAGTCCTTCTACACTCCTAATGAACAATCACTGGTTGCGTCTCGTGATGATTTTATTCGTTTGTTATTTGTGCACAAAATGACTACACCGATGGTCCTCACAATAGTCGGCGTATCAAATATGTAATCATGTCTCGTTTTTATGGCTTTTAGTTTACTATTGTTGTTAAAATACCGTTTTGTTTCAAAATTCTCGACTAGATGTAAATGTTGACTTTCCTGATGAGAAGTCCATCATCACTTATGTGGTAACATATTACCATTACTTCTCCAAGATGAAGGCAGATTCAGTTCAAGGAAGAAGGGTTGGAAAGGTTAGAGCTGTAGCACTTTTATTCTGCTTGTTGTGGAATGGAATATGATAATTAACTTGCTAGGTTTCTGCATCTGATATCCATTGATACATTACACTCAGGCAAAGTACCCAACATAGATTGAGGAGGTAATGATAATGATTGTTCATACGCATTCAGGTTGTCAACTTGTGTCTAGAAACTGATCAAATGATCAATGACTATGAGACTTTGACATCTGATCTCCTGGCATGGATCAAACAGACCATTGAAGAGTTGGATGACAGGAAATTTGCCAACTCATTGAATGGAGTTCAGCAACAACTCTCCACCTTTAACACCTACAGAAATGTTGGAAAACCACCAAAGTATGCACATCTGTACAATACTTTTAGAAATTGTTATTTAAAAGTGTAATTTTCTAAAACATGAAAACAGATCATTTCATAAATCATATGGAAATGTCAGTTTACAATTGCGTATTTAATTATGATCTTACTTTCATCCTTTTGAATGTGCAATCATAGAATAGATTTGACTTGTTAATTGTTGTGTGGCATTAAAATGAAATTATTTATTGGTCATTGATATCATGAGTTTGCTAAGTATTGCATCTTCTAATTTCTAATCCTTCAGGTTCATTGAGAAGGGTAATCTGGAGGTTCTTCTGTTTACTATCCAAAGCAAGATGAGAGCCAACAACCAGAAGCCTTACATGCCCACAGAAGGCAAGATGATTGCTGACATCAACAAAGCTTGGGAATTATTAGAGAAGGCTGAACACAACAGAGAAATCGCACTCCGAAAGGAACTCATCAGGTAATTTCTCCTTTATAAATACGTTATTGATGTTAATGGACTTTTTTTATTAAAACATTACCCATCTTTATTCATAATTCGGTTTTTGCTATTTACCTTAAATGCATTTATGAGCACTTTCACAACTGCAGGCAGGAAAAACTTGAACAGCTTGCTGCAAGATTCGATCGCAAAGCAGGCATGAGAGAAACTTGGCTGAGCGAGAATCAGCGTCTTGTAGCGCAGGACAATTTCGGATACGATCTGGCCGCTGTCGAGGCAGCGACGAAGAAGCACGAAGCCATAGTCACGGACATCAATGCCTACGAGGAGAGAGTACAGGCTGTAGTTACAGTGGCTCAGGAACTCGAGGTCGAGAATTATCACGACTCTGAGCGCATCAATGCCAGGTTTGTGTCTCGAGAAAGTCCACACATTCTTTAACATTCACCGCTTGACTTGTGTTATGTATTCCTAATAAACTGACTTATCAATAATATTGTTTTTCCTAGGAAAGACAATGTCCTAAGGCTGTGGGAATATTTGCTGGAATTGTTGAGAGCAAGGAGACAAAGGCTTGAACTATCTCTGCAGCTTCAGAAAATATTTGAGGAGATGTTGTGCATCCTGGAATGGATGGATGAAATTAAAGTTTGTTTTATTCTTGTACAATATTTGTATGTGATAATGATTATTATGATGATGATGATGATGATTATTATTATTATTTAACAAATGGCTTTAATTTTACAACAGGCTCGTCTAAGTTCGGAAGACTATGGAAAGCATCTGATGGGCGTGGAGGATCTATTACAAAAGCAGAGCTTGCTTGAGGCTGATATCAACATTGTTGGAGATAGAGTGAAGACCATAAATGGTCAAGCACAGAAGTTTGTTGATGAAGATTTTCCTGAGGCTGGTGGAGATGGTACGACCGGAGGTATGGAGATGATTCACAATACCTTTGTGTGTTTAACTAATTGTATCATAAATATTTCCATTATTAAAATTTTGATGGGGCTTTGTTTACAAGCTACTCGTTATCTCGTGGGACGAAAAGTATTTGAGTTTGATTATCCATCCTCATCTAGGATACAGGCCCTGCGATCCACAGATAGTCGTCGACAGGCAGCAGCATTTGGTGGCTGCCTACGAGGAGTTGTTGCAACTGGCAGCTGCCAGGAGGGCTAGACTCGGCGAGTCGAGGACTTTGTGGCAGTTTTACTGGGATATGGCAGACACAGAGGGCTGGATTAAAGAGAAAGAACAGCTCATGTCTTCTCCAGACTGGGGCCATGATCTCACCAGCATATTGCTCCTTGTCAAGAAGCATAAGGTCTCTTTAAGCATTACATCTGATTCATTTCTTTACGCAAGATTTTCAACTTTGACCACCAATGCCAGAATTTTTATCACATTAAAATGTAGAAGAAATTTTATTTTGTGGGCACTTGATGCTTTATGGCACTTTCTAAATAACATTATTATTATTGTTGTTGTTATCATTATCATCATCATCATATTTTAGGCAACAGAGGAAGAATTGAATTCTAGGAGGAACCATCTGAATGAAGAGCTCCAAGTAGGCAGAGATCTCATTAAGGCAGGAAACTTTGGATCTGTCAAAATCCAGGAGACAATTGATGACATTGAAAAACAGTGGGCCAACATGAAAGACCTGTCAGACTTCAGAAAAAAGAGGCTTGCTGAAACTGTTGACTTCTACCAAGTGAGCATTTGTTCTACTTTATTCTCTTGATTTTAGCTTGATTTAGTTCTGCACAGTTTATTAGTTAAATTTAATAATGCTACATTGGTTTTAGTTCTTTGCTGATGCTGATGATGTTGATACTTGGATGTTGGACACTTTGAGACTTGTATCCAGTGAAGATGTTGGACATGATGAAGCAAGTGTGCAATCACTTGTCAAAAAGCATAAGGTTTGTGAGAAGAATAACTAATTTCAGCACGATTCCAATATCTTTGTTTTGTTTGCATGTTTAGGACATCACCGACGAGCTGCAGAACTATCAGAATGTCATCAGAGCCCTTCATGAACAAGCAGCAAATCTTAGTGATCAGGTACTTGATTTGTTTTGAAACATAAATTTTTCCAATTTACAACTTTTGCATTAATAATAACATCGACAAGAAGAGAATGCTTGTAATTTCTATACTTTATTACTCAGTTTTATTACTTTTAAAATTTGTGTCTTAGGATCGAGATTCTCCTGAAGTTACAAGCAGATTGGGTAGCATAGACAGGAGATATCAGGAGCTTATAGAGCTTGCCAATATCAGGAAGCAGAGACTTCTTGATGCTCTGGCTCTATACAAACTCTACAACGAGGCTGATAATGTTGACCAATGGATAACGGAAAAGGTAGGATCATAGTGCTTAAAAATATGATTAAAGCTACGTTGAATGGTTACATAGCAATGCATAAAATCGTTTTTCAACATTTTAACAGGAGAAACTTTTGCACACAATGGTTGCTACAGAAGATATTGAAGAGGTTGAGATTTTGAAGGCTCGCTTCGATACTTTTGATCAAGAAATGAAGGCTACTGTCGACAAAGTGGGTCTTGTGAACCAGTTGTCTAGTCAGTTGATGGACAAGGAACATCCTAACTCAGTTGAGGTTGCCACCAAAGAGAAGCTGCTCAATGAAAAGTAAAGACTTTACGAGCCTCTATCAAACTTGTGTAATCCCTACAATTTATAATTAATTCCATCAGGTGGCAGTCTTTGAAGCATATTGCAGATGATAAGAAAAGTGCCCTGAAACTGGCTCATGATGTTAACACATTCCACATAGAGGCTGCTGAAACAATGGTTTGTTAATATTCTTCCAGGGGATTTTAGAAATATTTCCTCATTGCATAAAACACTTCAGACGTGGATTAGAGACAAAGCCAAGCTAATCGAGTCTACAGATGAACTTGGAAATGACCTTGGGAGCATCATTACACTTCAAAGAAGACTCAGTGGGTTGGAGAGAGATTTAGCAGCCATCGATGCCAAGGTGAATATCATACTTAATCTTTCATTGGCAAGGACATTTTAGAAATCTTTCAATGTTCCTATAGAAAACTTCTCTACAAGCTGAAGCCGACAAGTTATCGACGAGCAAGCCCGAGGAAGCTGCCGGAATACAAGAGAAAATGGAACAAATTACTGATTTGTGGCAGAATTTAAGACTCATGGTAATAATAGATCTTTAAAATGAATTAAAAAAAAAAACTTCATTGGCTCGGCGATTCATTATTAACATTTATTGTCCATTTGTTAAGCTCAAGGAGAGAGATGCCAAGTTGGGTGAGGCCAGCGACCTGCAGAAGTTCCTGCAAAACTTGGATCATTTCCAGCAATGGCTCACCAAAACTCAGACTTCTATTGCCTCTGAAAGCATTCCTAACGATGTGGCCGAAGCAGAGGATCTCCTCCAACAACATGCACAAATCAAGACGGAAATCGACGCCTATGCGCCAGACTATGACCAAATGAAAGATTATGGAAGCAACGTTGTAGAAGGGCAGCAGGATGTGCAGTATATGTTTCTTAGAGAGGTTTGTATTTTGTATTGATAATAAATAATTTTATAATGTAAGACAAAATTATTAAATTGAAATGTAATCTTTAATATTTTTAAAATGTAACTTATTTTGCACTTGAATTTTCTTAATTTTAAAGAGGCTAAAGGCCTTGGACGATGGATGGCAAGACTTAAAGAAAATGTGGGATAACAAGCAAAATTTGTTGCTGCAGAACCTAAACCTTCAGGTAACTAAGACGATTAGTTGCAGCAATAATATAAATTATTTGCGTATAAAGTTTGTTATTTACAGGATTCTATTATTTCATTGTGAGTGAGTTCCTTTTGTAGATGTTTTTGAGAGATTGCAAGCAAGCTGAAATTCTTCTTGGTGAACAAGAAAACTTCCTAAACAAGGAATCCATTCCTGTGAGCGTCTGTTGCTTTATGATTGTTGAGTTTTGGTGCACGGGTTTGCTGCAATTAAATCATGAATGTCCACAGATTGATTTGAAATCTAAGATGATATTGACAAGTTCTTGACATTGGCTATATTGTAGTGCTTCCTAAAGTTTATTAAACTTCTTTTATCTGTCTCTGTATTTGTAAAATCTCATTATTTCTTTTCAGGCTACGCCAAGTGTTGCTCGACAGGTAATTTGTCACGTCTATTTATTTTAAATTAGTCAAATGTTTGTCTCCTTAAACAAATTCCATGTGGTATTTAAACACAGCTTACTCCGGATGCAGTCGACAATCAGATCAGACAGGTGGAGGCTTACATCAAGACCATGGATGCAAACGATGAAAAGATCAATAACATCCAGAACTTTGCAAATCGTCTTATCGACTCGAACCACTTTGCATCTGACAAAATCAAGAAGAAAACCACTGCATTAAAAGAAAGGTCTGATTTGAGATATATTTGATACTTACATAAGCCGAGCCGTTCTGCGAACAACTAACTGATGACGACTTTTCAGGAGAGACTCAAACCGACAAAGAGCAGATGAGAAATTAGACAAGTTGAAGGATTTCAGAGACCTTCAGAAGTTTTTACAGGATTGCGATGAGCTTGCTGATTGGCTTGGAGAAAAGTCAATTGCAGCTCAAGATGACACCTACAGAGATGCCAAGAATATCCACAGCAAGTACATGAGGCATCAAGCTTTTGAACTAGAAATCAAGTCGAACAAAGACCAATTGGAGAAGCTTATCAGGGATGGACAGAAACTTATTGAGGAAAAGCCCGAACTCGCTAAGGTTTCAACTGCTCAGTGATGGAAAAATCCGATCAAAGGATTTGTTCTTTTAATATTAATTGTTACTTATAGGAAGTAACCCCAAAACTGGATGAACTAAGTCAACAGTTTACAGAACTCCAGGAGACGGTTTCTGCAAAGGGCCAGAAGCTTTTCGATGCCAATAGGCCACTCTTATACGAACAGAGTTGCGACGACATCGACGGTTGGATAACCGAAATCGAGTCGCAGATTGTCACGGAAGATGTTGGACACGACCTGACCACTGTCAATCTTCTAGTACAGAAACAAAACGTAAGCATTTTATAAGTAATTCAATTGGCTAGAATCTGGTGGTTTGTAAGTAAGTCCGTCTGCAATAGCTGCATTCCTTGATTTAATGCGCTAAGATGTATTTATGATTTCTTAGATTCTTGAAAGCCAATTGAAACTAAAGGAAGAACAAGTTATGGCTTTGGAATCTCAGGCCCCATACCTAAGAGATATTGATCCCACTAAGTCAGAGGAACTCGCTCAGAAAAAGGCAAGAGTCGAAGATAGGTATGTTTGTTACAACGTCTTAAATAAAATTCTTAGGAACAGCTCGGCATGCAGATCGGCCGAATGGGTTACATGCCCGCATAAGGCGGTAATGACAACAGTGTCGTAACTCGGCCTGCACTGCCGCTAGCGCCCTTGGAAGGAGGTCTACATAAATGATTTCAAGAAGCGCTTCTGACGCTTTGCATATGACACTTTGTAAATGTACAATTACAATTGACGCAAGCTGGTCATTGTTAGATTCCGGAAAATGCTGCAACCGTTGATGGAGAGAAGGGAAAAACTGAATAGAGTCAAGAGAGTGCATCAGTTCTTGAGAGACGTGGAGGACGAGAAGATATGGATTGCCGAGAGGCTCGCTCGAGCCAAATCCACAAACTACGGCAACTCGTTGCTCAGGTTTGAGGCTTTGATTTGGAACTTGGATAATATTTGATAAATGGTATCAGTAGTAATGTAAATTTGACTATTAGTTTAACTGACATCATTTGAAATTTCATTTTTTAATCGATTCGCAACATCAATATGGTAACTTCAATGTTCGCACCGAAACAATCTGATTTTGCAGCGTTCAGATGTTGCAATCAAAGAATAAATCGCTGAGGAATGAGATAGACAGTCACGAGCCTTCGATAATTGCCGTGGTGGACAATGGACTCAGTCTGATTGAGGAGGGACATCCTCAGGCTGATGAGTTCAACCAGCTCATTGCAGATCTCAATGCCAAATGGACCGAACTACAAGAAGCGGTTGAACAGAGAAAGAACAGACTAGCTCTTTCTGAACAGGCTCAACAAGTGAGAATGTTGATGAGACAATTAGCTTTGTTCAGTCACTATGATGACATTATTTTTTGTAATTAAGAAGATGACAATGATATAACACTCATTTGGCAACATACCATTCAGGAAGTGATCTTGACTCATATTATAAATAAAACTTTTTACTCATCTCATAATCTGGCACTTCTTTTCAGTATTTTTTCGATGCTGCCGAATGCGAGGCATGGATGGGAGAGCAAGAGCTGTACATGATATCCGACGAGCGGGCGAAGGACGAGAATGGAGCCGGTAACATGATCAAGAAGCATGCCAACGTCGAGAAGACCATCGAGGACTATGCCGACACCATCAGACAACTGTCGGAGAGAAGTAGATATCTCATCGACAATAAACATCCGGACGGCGATGCTATTGCAGTGAAACAAGCCCAAGTCGACAAGCTCTATGCAAGCTTAAAGGATTTGGCAGGGGACAGGAAAATGAAGTTAGACGAGGTTTTGAAACTGTACACGCTGAACAGAGACATCGAGGACATCGAGCAGTGGATTGCGGAAAGGGAGGTAGTTGCGGGTTCGCACGAGCTCGGACAAGACTTCGAACACGTCACGGTGGGTTTAAAAGTCCTTTTGCATTGTCGCTTGAAACGTCCGATCCATTCGTCGCATCTCCTGCGCAGATGCTGAGGGACCGATTCAAGGAGTTTGCTCGTGACACTGAGGCAGTCGGGCAAGAGAGAGTTGCAGCTGTGAACGAGACGTGCGATCAGCTGATCCATGCCGGACATACTGATGCAGCAACGATTGCGGAATGGAAGGATGGAATAAACGAATCATGGACTGATCTACTCGAGCTGATGGACACAAGGACTCAAATGCTCCAAGCTTCCTGGGAGTTGTTCAAGTTTTTCAATGACTGCAAGGAAACTTTGGATCGCATCCATGTGGGTCTAATTCATTTTCCATCTAATTCATTTTTGTTGTAATTTCTTAATGGAATCTCTGTTATTAGGAGAAGGAGTTACTGATCCTCGATGATGTCGGAAGGGATCCGCAGTCAACTGCAGCACTCCAGAGGAGGCATGCAACTTTCGAACATGAACTCGTCGCTCTCTGCTACCAGGTCAAAATTTGGTTCGCCGTGACCTTTAACCGCAACAAATGTCTTGAGGTTGTTGTCTTGAATGATTGGCTTCTTTGCAGGTTCAACAAGTACAAGAAGAAGCAGCACAATTAATTGTTGCCTACTCGGGAGAGAAGGCCCGTGAAATACAGCAGCATGAAATGGATGTTGTTAATGCATGGAGGAAATTGCAACTCAAAGCCGACCAGAGAAAAGCTGATTTAGGGGATTCTAATGATTTGTACAGGTTTACATCAGTTATTCTTTAATAACAAAATGCAATTTTAATATTTTAAATGCTTTTTAATTTGCTTCTTCCTGGATTTTTTGAATCTAGATTTTTTGGCATGGCAAGGGACCTTACTAACTGGATGAATGACATGTCAAGACAGACCACATCGCAGGAAAAACCGAGGTAGCCGTACTTTTAATTTTAAAACCAAAGTGCTTGTAATTCCTTATTAAATAGGAATAGAGACAATGAAATAATGCTTGCCAATAAAATTGTAGTTGAAGCATAATTGTGAATCCTTCCAGGGATGTGTCAGGTGTCGAGCTATTAATGAGCAACCATCAGAGTTTGAAGGCAGAGATTGATGCCAGAGATGAAAACTTTGCTATATGTGTCAATCTCGGTAAAGATCTTTTGACGAGGAAACACGTCAGATCGCCAGAAGTCTGTTTCTTGCCTGTTAATGTTCTAGATTCATGCCATAGGAGTGTTGCAGATTTTGTTAATTATTATTATTATTATTGTTTTTAGGTAAGGGAAAAACTATATCAGTTGGCAGTACAAAGAGGCGATATGATGGACCAATGGAAGGATAAATGGGAATATCTTCAACTCAGTGAGTGAATCCTGTTGATGACATTCATTTGAAAACCACATCTTCGTGACGTCACCATTTATTTAGTCAGTTGAAATGCCGACGACTCGACTTGCGTGTCAGGCTCCAATTTGCTGAATTTCCACTAATATCTATTTTTAATATTTCATAATGACCTACTCTTCAGTTCTGGAGGTCTATCAGTTTGCTAGGGATGCCACCGTTGCTGACTCGTGGCTGGCCGCCCACGAACCTTATGTGAATAGCCAAGAGTTTGGGGAGACTCTCGATGCTGTCGAGTCTCTCCTTAAGAAACACGAATCTTTTGAAAAGGCGGCAGCCACCCAAGAAGAAAGATTCGCCGCCCTTGAAAGACTAACCACGGTATATGGCTTGCACATCTAGTTGTTTAGAGTATTTGTTTGATTGCAAATGATTCGGCTGCATTTTCCCATTCTTAAAGACATTCTTAAATTACTTCAGTTTTTAAACAGTAAAATTGTCTTAAACTTGCATGCAGCACATTTGCATTTGAACAGTTTTCAGTATGCTTCATTAATATTATTGACCTAGTGTCGCCCGGCTTTCTTAAACACTGTAATACCTTTGTTCCTTTCGTCAATAGCTGGAGTTGAGAGAAGCTCAGAAGAGGAAGAGAGAAGACTACCTCAGACAGCATCCAGAAGCTAGTCCACCACCGCTACCTGCTTCTTTCAAGGAGGTTTATATCCGGGAGTTCCTACCTCCCGAGGAACCGAAGTTAGTTTAGTTCCCGATGCGTCGAGTAATTTCAACTTGCGTTGTGGTAGCTCTTATCTATAAATTCGATGGATGGTTATTTTAATGTCGTTGTTGCCGTTCATTCAAGGAAACCGCCGACGCCGGAACCCATTCCTTCGCCAGCAAAGGAACAGGAACCCGCCATAATTCACACCGCTGAGGCACAAAAAATCGAAGGTTTAATATTTTTATTTAAAATCAACTTCGAGTCCACAAATTAGGAAATCTAATTGTAATCATGTGCTATAGGAACGTGATTTTCAGTTTCACTTCATTGTTCACCGATGGTTTTAAAATTATACACCGTACATTGTACGTAGTGCCGTGTGCGTGGCATCGGAGGCGCTTGTAACCATTTATATAAGGATCCCTCCAACAAGTGCAGGCCGGGTTCGGAACACGATGCATTGCAATCGTTGCCATTACCTCCACGCGCAGGCGCTCATAACCCGTTCGGCCGACCTGCAACCCTCTTAGTTCTAATAAATCAATGCCCATTTGATGCTTCTGATCCAACAGAAGTTATGCAGTCAGCAGCTTCCTCCAAACTTGATGAACCAGTTTCACCATCTGCTGGTGGTTAGTCGCTCCATGCCTACATTCTCAAGTGGCGAAACAGCTTCTTCAGTTTCTCCTTTTTGGCTTAATTGGCGAATTGTTGTCGGGATTTATTAGTCGGGCTTCTAATTCGTTTGGTCTTAATCTTTTGCTTTTCAGTTGACTTTTTTTTTCATTTGTTTATCAAATTAATCAAAATCTATTTGTGAGAGAGCCTTTACATTATTTATTTTATTTCAGCCTTTAAAGATCTTTTTTCAACAATTTATTTCTAAAAATTTGCTTCCTCGGTATGCTTAAAATTACTAGAGCATTCATGCATGCTTATTTTTCTCCAGGCTTTTGGCTGAAGGATGTTGAGAATTTGAAATCTTAAGATATTCGTTCAATTTTCAGCACCGAAAATAATCGCCGAACAAGTCAATCACGAGAGCCTGCTTTCTCGCAAACATTTATGGGAGAACACTACGAAGAGAGCCTCAAATAGGTATTTTAAAAATGCTTACCATTGTTGTGATTTAGATAGGTTATTCTCTGGACAGCTAAATGTTTTGGCCATTTTATGAAGTTTTATGACATAGTGTTTTTTCTATAGGTCATGGGAAAAGGTGTATGTCGTACTTGCCAACAAAATGTTGTCATTTTACAAAGACCAGAAACATGCAAAAGCAGTAATATACTTTTTTTTTAACTTTTGATTAGTAATATGTTTGCTTAGACTCGAACTAATTGGTTGCTCATTTAACAATTGTTTAAAAAGGATCCAAAGACGTATTTTCACCATGAATCGCCGCTCGAACTTGATGGTGCCTCTGCTTCCACTGCTACTGACTACAACAAGAGACCGAATGTTTTCCACCTCAAATTTCTGTCGGGAGCTGACTATCTTTTCCAGTGCAAAGATGAGGTAACCACTAAAGCAAATTGTTTTGAATTTATTTCACTTGTTTTTATAACATGTTCAGGAGAATTGTCTATGTAGAAATGAGTAATGTGCAAGTAAAATCAGCGTGATTCATTTACACGTGTTTTAAAGTAGAAATATTTACTATTCGGTGTTTATCGACTAACATGACGTTTATAACTCAGGATGAAATGAATGACTGGATACACAAAGTTAATACAGCATCTGGGGTCGACGTGGGCCCCTCTCATCCTACCAGGTCGCAGACCTTACCCTCTGCTGTCGATTCAAAAGCAGAGGAGCCAAAGAAACGAGGATTTTTTACACTGAGCAAGAAAAAGTAATTGTAAATCAGAGCATGTCAGTAGTCATTTAATTTGTGTTTTGTGTTCAGTTTGTTTTGTTCTTATTTATTAAATTTAACAGCAAACAAATGTTTGGATTTAACCTTTATTGGTTTTTAACATAAAGCTTTCTTACCTTTGCTAACCAAGTTTGCTTGGGTAGATTTTATGTGTGAAAATGATATGTTACTACTGTTAAAGTTGCCTTTGTTCGATTCTAAATGTCTTTGACGTGAGTAACGTTGCTCGGTAAAAATAGTATTCTTTTAGGCTGTATTAAAATAATATCAACTTATTAATATGAAAAAATATATAAAATAAACTTATATTAAAATAATAAGTTTCATCCAACCCATATTGAATATTTTGCTTAAACCTAATTGCAGAGACCCATTGTGAAACGTGAGAAAGCTGAAGACTTCACAATAAACAGAAGAATTTGGAGCTAGATTGAAATTTAGGGACTGTTCTTTACTTCTTTTTTTTTTTTATAAATCTGCTGTTGCACGCCATTTGAATATTTGACCATGCACTTCCTTCTTATTTTCAACCAGGCTCTTCATTCTGTATAATTGCTTGTAGCTTCTCTAGATTTAATGCTGCAGAGCTGCAACATTGGTTCAGTTGATGATAACATGTTTGATTAACTGCTTACTTGTTTGTTTATAGAGTGTATGTCTTGACTTTCTGTTGAACTTTTGTGGTTTGATGTTGTGCCTTTTGTGGTGAGTGTAAGTGAATTGTTCTCTGTCGCTTAACATTTCCAGTCAAAAACTCCAAGTTGCAGCTTACTATCGATGATTCATTATGTTCTGAATCGAGTATTTTTATTATTTCGACATTAGATAAACGCATATATTATTGCACCATCCTCTTACGTGTCTATACCTGCTGAGGGCTTGTTTAGCATTCAGTATTACATTCAGCTTCAGACTGCTAGGGTCATTCTTGATCAAGTGCAGCAATTTCAGTAGTCTAGTGTATTGCTAAATGTCATTTCATAGATAATTCACTGCAATCAAAATCTGATGACATCTGTGCCAGCTTAAGTTCTTGCTCATAATGTTTCGTTTGGTACTTTAGATGGTCTGGACGCTATGAGAATAAACGCACCTACACTACGCCAAATAAAATGGATTTTAGATGGTTCCCATTCGGGGACTGAAGTTTGAATGCAGTATGCATTGGATGTATTAGTTTTCGAGTTTGCTCTGGGGATGAGATTTGTACATGAATGTTATGTTGTGCCGTTGCTATTCTGAAGCTTGACATCGAAAATCGTACCACTGTTGATGGCGGGCAGGTTACATTAGTTTTGGCTTTCGGCTGTTAGTATTCAATGAAAAAATTTCAACACGGGTGCTGGAATTTTCTAGTTGATTTTGTTGAAGCTACATTTTATTTAGGACACCCTGCAAAGCATGTTAAATGCACATTTAAATAATGACGAAAACAAACTTAACACCTCACGGGGATACTGAAGCACGGTGCAGGCAAATTTCAAGTCAATCGATTTCAAAAAGTTGCTTGTAAGTCCTGTAACATGATAACTCCAGTATAAACATATTAAGTGCTCTTTTGTGTATGAACTAGTAGCTTAGTGCAGTTGCCAAATGCGTTATGATGAATGGTAATTCATGCTGAAGTGGTATCAAAAATAAAAATGATGTAATTGTTGGCCACGACCGAACGCCTGTTAAACTAAACGGGATAGCATCCTTGAGTAGAAACTTTGTCTCCCCTTTTCAAAGCAAACTTGTTTTGCAAAAGATGGAGATGAAACAGACTAGGAAACAAACCGTGAAAGTCCTTGAAAGGCCTCGTCGAAAGAGAATACTTTTTCATTTATATGCCATGAGTAATTAGAGTAGTTTATGCTTTGAGACAGCAGCATCACGAACCATCTTCACACAAACATGGGTTGACGTAACTGGATAGACGCTATTGATCAGGCTCTCGATTAACTTTATGAAATGTCCAGTTATGAAAATAAGGCCTTGTAAACATAATACCTACCTCAAACTCCCTCAGTCATAAAGCATTATCGAAAAACATTACCAATTGCACATCAAAAGCAATGGCAGTATAAAGAAGCGAATTGTATGAAATAAACTCCACGTGTCAAAGGCCGCGCAAGTATGTTTTTAGTCTCATAAACTCAACGATGTAAGGGATTCTGATGGGCGTGTGAAGATAGCGTCGACAGAGCTCACGATGGCAGATGACGAAAGACCAGATCTGCTGAGGCAACATCTTTTCATATGTTTTTCGAGAGTAGAAGGCACAGAAAAGGGAGAAGCACAAAAGCTACACCTGAGTGTTGGGGGAAGAAGACCTTTGCCGCGATTGTGAGTCTTCATGTGCCTGGTTAACTTGCTGGATTGGGCACAAGCGTAATTACATAGCTGACACTTATAAGGTTTTTCCCCGGTGTGGGAACGCCTATGTACGGTCAAATTGCTACAGTTTTTGAATATTTTACCACAAAATTCACACGTGTCGTTCCTGTGCCGAACAGGAAACGACGATAGACCAGAAGCTGTAGAGGTAGAGGAAGTTTGTAGTGCACGGTTTGTGGCGTGTTGATGTTCAACTTTATGAGGTGATGGGTCTGGTGGCACTGTGATTATTTTATTTGAATTGCAGTGGTCATTCTGATACTGCGACAACTTCGACGTAGGGCAAAGGCAGGAAGGGTCAAGCTTGTTATCTTTACTGGATGACAGAGCTGAAAAAAACCATGGTTTATAACTTATGAATGGACTCCCGTTCTTTGCGCATGATTCTGAGTTCCAATCTATTGGGCTTGGTTGTCTAAAACCAAAACTTTCTAGCAGATTTGATCTTATAAGATCGTTTCTAGCAAATTCTACTTCCTTTTTATCGGTTCCAGGCAGAAACAGATTAAACAAACCAGGATCATTTGAAGAGTGACCTAAACCTTCAGAATTTCTTTTATTTTTTGAAACATGATCTGCAAGCAATGTGGAAGGCAGAAAAATGTTTCCGGGAGAGGTAACAAAATGTTCAAAAGTTCTGAAGAGCTTTGGAGATGTTGATGAGATGGCTTCCTCCTGGGGAAAAATATTACAAGTAGATACGTCCTTATCAGGAGGTCTATCACTATCAGTTGATACGTTCGAAAGAGGTGTGAGGCAGCCACCAATAACGTCGGGCTTCTTGCCAACCTTTCCTGTTTTTTTGAGGCATTCGTCATCATAAGTTTTAGAATTGCAAGGATAATTCATTGAAACGTCATCGCTGATTTTAAACGCCATTCTATCGGTAAAGTTGAAAGTCTGAACCGAATTCTTTAAATAGTGCCTGGAGCATTCATGGAAGAAGGCTTTCAAATACTGTGAATGTAGAATTGAAAACGGGGAGCCAGGAGAAAACATCTGGTAATCATTCATGTGATTATAATAAAAATGTTCTAACATCGTCGACTTTGAAGAAAATTCCTTGCCGCACAAAAAACATGCATTACCGTTACACTGCAACTTTCTTGAGGAACAATTTCCTGTAAGCCATGCTGGGAAAATATGACCACTCATCAAATTGACTAAATTTGAAGAAATTTCGGGAAGCATTTTCTCCCCTCTTTCATGTGCTGCGGAACCAAAAGGCCATGGCAAAAAATATGGTTGAACGAAGGGATTGGTGAGATTTGACGAGGACAGCTCGCGGCTAGTGTTTATAGGAATCCTCACGTCTTCGTAACGCTCTTCCTGTTTTGAGTTTGCGTCGAATAAATCATTTTCTGATATCGAATTGCTTGAGTCGCACTTCGTATCTTCGACTCGGTAAATCGTTAAGCCATGAGAGTTTTGCACGTGCTGTACAACTCCCCAATAAGACTTGAATCGTTTGCTACACTTCTGGCAGGAAAGGAGATCGTCTATAAAACAAATTTGCTCAAAAATTAATTATTTAGCCTAATCTTGATCAATGCTTAGACTTAATGCTTAAGAATTTTACATCGACATGTTTAGCGTTTAGTGACTAAGTCGATTGCATTATGGCAACGTCCGAGTAGAAAAACTCAAAATTTATTCGAGGAACATTTTTTAAAGAAATGTTTTTAAATTGTCAATGTTTCTTAACTTTTTAAAGACTCTGTTAACTATCAGTTGATGATTTGAGTAGGAAATGAGAGTAAATAAGTAATTCCAGTATTAAGCAGTAGACTATTAGACTAATTCATAATTGCATTAAATTACCAAATTCCAATTTCTTACCGAATGGATCAACCAGAGATTTTTGCAAAGACTTTTGGTAAAGACATTTAAAAGATCGGATCGATGAGAAGATTACGGAATTTGGTTTTTGAAATTAGAATTGATCTATGGTCGAAAATTTGTAAAAGTTGACCTCTTTCCAGTTACTTAATATCTTTATTAACTATTGAGGACCTCGAATATAACCTAGAACTTTAAGCAACTAAAAAGCACAAGCTAAAATAAATAAATCAAGAAGAATTAAGTGGACAAAAAATAAGTTATGAGACGTAGAAGCAGGAAATGATACGGAATCGGCCGATGTAACTAAATAGCTGATAGAAAGAAGCCTATGTGCTTATCGTTTTTAAGGGACCCTTACGTTTCGACTTAGATATGTTCTTTCCAGAGGCCAAAACATTTTAGGCATTAAAACTCGCTTTCTACACGTTCACAACAAAACTCAGCAAATATCACATGCAAGTACCGTATTGTCCATGATCTTCTAACTTTTTCTTCTTCTCCAAGGTTGAAGTTTCATCGTGCTTGTCTATCACCAGAGAGTCTTGAGCTCTTTTCGCGAGTGCTTGGCACGCTGGTTTGTGTTCAATGAAGGATAAAATGTCCTCAAATTCAAATTGTGTCCCGCAGAGGCCACAGGTTACGTAATCACTACATTCCTCTGCAAAGAAACCGTGTAAAAGCAGGTTTTAGCGAATGTTATAGACTTAAATTCAGACATTTAGAGAAGACCAAAATCATCACTTAAAGGCATCTCTAAAGTAAATGATTCAAAGACTGCGAACGGAAATTCATAAACTAGCCAAATATACATGTCTTGTCAAAACGCCATTGCATGAGGAGATGCATAAAGGAGATGCTAGGCAGAAGAGGAAGGTTGCAACCAGCATCAAAGGATGGTCGTAAACTACATCTAGTAATGTGAAATCGATCGCTTCAAACCAGAGACGCTAAGTTGCAATGAAAGGCGAAGAACTTAAATATAATTTAATTTGTGGTAATTTCATGGTTGCAGATTATACTCAAAACGAGAGGCATGTCTTCTTGAAACTTCTTGCATTTCATTAATGGAGGAGAATAAAAGCTCAACCTTTTCCAATATTATCCAGATTAGCTAACGCCAGATTCTCTTGAAGATAACTTTCGGAATTAAAGTAACGCCTTTCCCCCAAAATTAATAAAAATACAATTATTCATTTGCTAAGATTGCAAATTCATAAAATTACACCCCTGGCAAAATCCCAAAAATTAGCAAATTAGGCCGTAAAAGTGTTCTAATATGGATTTCTAGCTAATCATTTAATCGTTTAGAACATTATTTTATATTTAGACTGTGATTCTACTGTGACAGCAGTAGATGCTTTGCAGCATTAATTGCACGCCATCTTGTCAGAAAGCAGACCGCCAAAAATCCCGGCGACAATGAATACGTCAAAAGCTTTCGACGAAAATGTTTTCATCAAAAATAGGAATATTTGACAGCAACCAAAATAACATGAGAAGTTCACTTCCAATGTAAATTAATTATGAGTTATAATAAAGCCGACAGGAAACCGGAGCCGGATTTACCCGGTGTAGTCTGGTCGGTGGAATGCAATGGCACAGGTCGCCTAAACCCGGCATCGCTAGAAACCATCATTGACCATTGGAGCCAGAAACAAAGTCTTGATCAAATGTTTCCACAATGTCTTCAACAACGTAGAGTTATGCACGTGAAGGTCTTCACTGTGACTAATAATAAAATCTTCATAACTCACGTACGACGCACGTGAACCTTGTGGGCAACAAAAAAAAATTATTCAACAGACACATATCTTGATAGCTGTTGAAGTCTTCCAGCTCGAAAACCTAAGTGCATGCAGCAACCAATTTTTTTTTAATCTACCATTATTAATTATTTCGGAGGATTAACCTTTCATCACATACTCTGTGCACATCAAAAATTTTGTTTCATGCTAAATCACAAATAATTACTAAAAATCCCCAAACTGCCTGCCATAGAACACCTTATCTCAATAAAAAATAATACGAAGGATGAAGCTCCAGACATTAAGGCAACAAATAACTAGCCAATCAGATCCTGAAAATTGAGTAGAAACAAGGCAGCACTTAAAAAGGCGTCGGAAGGGATAGTTTGTAGGACAAAGACTCAATGTCAGTTCCTATTTCTAGGAAAGGTTCAAAAAGTATCGGAATTTGTAAATGGCGAATTATTAGAAATTTCGGAAAAGCTATCGAATCAACAAGAATTGAAAAGAAAATTGCATGATTGTATTTTTGAACATGAACAGCTTAGTGTCGAGCATATGAAGTTTCCAACTTTTAGCAGAAGCAAGAAACGCCGCTAAAAGTGACTCATCGCGAAGCATTCGTAAACATGACTTTTTACGTGTCTTAAATAATCACCTAAATAAAAACTGTAGCAACGTGGCCTCCTATATTTTAGGCACGTTAACTTGAGTAAGAAATAGAGGAAATGTTATAAAATACGAAGATTTAGCAAAACCTCCGATCTTAAACCTGCCTTGCTCGACGATGTCTTAAAGATTAGTGATAAAAAAGACCGGTGAAAATTAGGAGTCGTCGGTAGATGATTATCACAATTCACTCATCAGAAATTATAAGAAAATACCAGTTTGTTGGAGTAATCTTTTCCTTCGCGGTATCCTCGTCTTCCTTCTAAAGGACATCTTTTGTAACTTAATTTATCATGTCCTTTCGGACTCATAAAATTATAAATTCAGCAGAACAATTCTTCTTGGGTGCATCTCGCAAATGAAACATCAGCACATCGGAACCAGTTTTGAAGCAGCACATGAAACACGAATATACAAACGCGTCGAGTGGTGGATATTCCTTTGAAAATGTAATGGCATAAAAATATCCGAGAGAAATCACACAGGGCGCGTACGCGAGGCAAAGTTGTGTTTACTTCGTACTTTATTACAGCCGGAGTTGCGTCTGATAAAAAGGCTAATGTTTTTGTGTTGGCAAATTTCACAAAGAGCAGAAGCTTAGGAGCCGGATTGAGGTGGTGTCTCGATACGAAGAGATTGATGGGAGCTGCCTACTGCAAAACGCGCATTCTTTTCATCTTCCCTGCCGAGGGAGAGGCAACTCCAGGGTTCCTAAAACACAGACACTCCTCTTGCTACTTTTACTAAGTACTAAATACAACATAATTCTGGACGAAAAAGGCTACAAAAAAGAAATATATATATTTTCTATTCACAACAGGAAATTTATAAAACCATATCCAACACAACTTGAGAACCCACTTGAATCGTCAAATGAACCCCAGAGATTTCGCGAAATGAAATCCCTTCGTTTAGCTCCGAAATATCTCTTTATTTTTGATTTTGCATTGCCCCACAAAAACCCAAACTTACGAAGCCTAGCGAACGCCAAGCTGGGTTTAAATATATCAGCAATATAATAATTACCTTTTACGAAAACCTGGAACGCGACCCAACTTTGTCCATAACTTGCAGGTCGGCGCGGCTCTCCAAAAACTTGACCCTCGATTGCATTTATTTAATAATTGTTATTTAATACGCTGTTTTACAAGACAAATGGTATATGGTCATCGCGCATGCGATCTCGATCCCTGCGTCAAGTAATAGTAGAATCTGGCAACCGCTTATTTCGAGAAAACCCTTAATGACCTAGCTATACTACTGCTGCACGACTCTGTATTACAATTTCATAAATAAAACATGTCCACAAAAACTTCAATAATAATAATAATAATAATAGAAGTGAAGAGCTGCAATTAATCAGGTCTAAAATTAATGAAAAGGAGAATGAAATAACAAACGATACCTATACAATAAGAACCTATAATCATCAACATAGAGCCCAAACACATTAGTTCTTCCCAGTTTAGCACAGGAATGGCTAAACTAGTATTAAAGCGCTTCTCAAAATCTAACATTAAGTCCCAGATTATGTGCTCAACCGTCAACGTAGGCATCTAGAATTGCAATAACAGATCTGGACATCGAAGCTACAAAGACAAGCATAAAATGTTTGCTGGGAACAGGCCCAAGATGTCCATTTTTCCTCCAGAAAATAAATAAACTTAAAATATTAGAATGACCACTTTCCATTTAAGCACTCCTTTAATTAATTTCAGAACCAAACGTTTCTCTCGACCGACGTGAGAAACAAAACCGCAAAATGAATTCAGCAGGACCTTCGTAGGGTGCCGACGATGCGAAAACACGACGAGCACAAAACACGGAAAAGCAGATGCCTGGAAAGTTCCATCAAACCTAACTCAAGCACAACCAGTCATCCAGGCACAAAATTCAAAATTTTAAACCAAGTCCACATGCATAATAGCTAACTATCCTTTATTCTCTTGATCTCACTGGCAAGTGGACTTAAACTTTGTGCATCTCACAGGCCATTGTGAGAATTTATGGCTAACAACCTAACAACAACCACCACTCCCAGCTTTAATTGGAGTGGTGTCAGTGATTTTGACATTCTGCTGAACTCCGCTTTGAGAAGCCGCTGAGCCGATTCGGGCCTTGATCTCGGCAGCCATCGTTAAGAAAGCCTGTTCCACGTTCGTGGCATTCTTTGCACTTGCCTCGAGGAAGGGAATGTTCAGACGCTCCGAAAACTCCTAAAAATTATTTCAAAATGATTTACAAACAATTTAAATGTTATTAACTTTTATATTAAAATCATT
Organism: Whitmania pigra; assembly: GCA_021613335.1. Lineage (NCBI taxonomy): Eukaryota > Metazoa > Annelida > Clitellata > Hirudinida > Haemopidae > Whitmania > Whitmania pigra. Next base: position 1,343,946 of record JAJTWR010000272.1, on the reverse strand, counting down.
TACAAGTTTAATGTTGTCAATTAATATTTAATTTAATATTGTTATAATTCTTTCTAATAAGAAATTGAAATATTAGCATTCCCCAATAAACCATTCTTAGAATAAGTCTATAAATTATTTAAATAAAGAGCAACATTCAATGACAAGAGTTATCGTGCATTAAGTCTTCGGGACTTCGTGGAACGGCGAAGACACGAGGCGCCTCTGACTGGCGCTTTATAAATTAATCATTATTATTAAGGTGGGTTTTGTGTACGTAGAACGTTAAAACAAAACTTAAGCAGAGAATTCAAAATTTACTTTAAAAAATCAAACCACCTTAGCAGTGTTGAAATCTACCACCTTCTTGTCTGTCAGGTCGCATTTGTTGCCAACTAAAAGCCTGTTGACGTGCTCGCTAGCGTAACGCTCAATCTCTCCGAGCCATTGCTTCACGTTCGTGAAAGATTCCTTTGAACGATAAACAATTGCATTTGCCATGCAACATAAAATTTTTTCACTAAACTTACATGAATTTAAAAAAATAACGTAATAATAATTCAACTTCATTTTTAGCATACTCCCAATGCAAATTATAGACTAAGAAAATCATTAGCTCAACACTGTATCACATCAATTTTTTAAAAATGTTGATTATCTAAATGTGCTTAAATGGTTCTCAAGAAACAAAACGTACAAAATGAAATGAAACATATCTGCAGGAGTTTGTACAAACCGTATCTGTGACATCATAGACAACAATGATGCCGTGCGCTCCTCTATAATAACTGGATGTTATTGTCCTGAATCTTTCTTGACCTGCTGTATCCCACTAAAAGTAATTTTAATAAAGACAATATTATACGGTGTTGAGATATTAAAGAAATATTCATGAAGGCTCACAATCTGGAGTTTTATAGTTTTTCCATCTAACTCAATAGTTCTTATTTTCTGTAATGAATTTTAACAAAATTAATAAAATTTGCCATTAAATTTAAAATAAAAACAGATTCATGGTTATGAAGACACTGCAACCACTAAATGAAACACCAAAGTAAGTTAATTTGAGGAGACATTTTGAAAGAATTAAAGTAAAAATTAAGCAACTTACAAAATCAACACCAATGGTGCTGATGTAGCTTTCAGTGTAGGCATCATCCTATGAAGAAAAGATTACCAAATCTACTCATTTTATCAGTCACATGACAATAACAATATAATTTACTTACAGCAAACCTCAGCAACAAGCATGACTTTCCTACACCAGAATCACCAATGAGAAGCAGTTTAAACAGATAATCACTAAAACAACAATTGAAGACTTTAAAACATCATGATTTATCTAATTAGCATATAAAGATAATTCACTAATTTTATGTGATTCAATTGCAATTAAAGTACTTTAAAATGTAATTTTATATGTATACCGATGTACAAATGACCATTATTTCAATATTGTAAAAGGTTTAGACAATGTCATTTACAAACAACCAACAAAAGCATCCTAAACAGCCTAAATAAAAAGCATGATTCAAACAAAATATTTTCCTGCACCATTTACAATACATAAACCTTTTTTTTTTATCTGTTATTTAAACAGAGTTAGAAAATACTCAAGCAGCAACATTACTCAACTAAAAATTGATGAATTTTGTGATTCAGATTGAAATATGCACAAACACGCAAAAACGATCAACAACTAAACAATCCAAGATTTTACTAAAATTTGTAAGACTCACTATTCCGGATTCATTGCTTTAGGATAGAGATACAGAAACTATGACCGTAAAAATCGAAGGCCTGAAACAGCCGTATTGTTGGAGTGTAGCACAAAGGGTGCATTCGTTGGATAGCGCACAACAATTAAAATTATAATTTAATTAAAGCAAATTTGTTATTATTTAATACATTTAGACCAAAAATAAACTCATTTTCCTTACTTGTAAGTAATTAAAAAATGTAACTAATAATTATTTAAATTATGACACAGACTGATCTCAATCCCTAAAATTAAAATTTATATTTTGTGAATTTAAGGCTTTGATAAAGTTCAAGATATTACCATGTATTTATTTTTCAAGGTGGAACTACCTTGATCTACACCGATATTATTCAAAAACAAAAATATTGTTAGGTGTTTGTTATTAAAAGCCTGTGGCACATGCTCTATTTAAAAAATTTTAAATTTCATATCCAAAATTGATCCTGACCTTTAATGGCTTGCCCCTGTTAAATTTGTTGGAATGTGGGTTCCTTAATTAGATTTTTTAGCGGAGGAGGTAATTTGCGTTTCATGTACCAGACCTTTAATATTCGGATCAGGCTTGCATTAGCCGTATAAAAAACTAACAATTAGTATACTTAGACGGAATCGGAAATTAATTATTGGTTATTATTTCTGTTTCCGATTTACACTTTTTTGATTTATATTTATATTTCCGATTATATAGGCATATTTGTGTTAACAGTAGTCATACATTTGTTGTACTTGCCAAGAAATTTTATGAAGGATTTTAAATACATCCATGTCCTTGCGAGAGGAACTCAGCGATTTGACTAATGGAAACAACTCCGTTGCATTTCAAGTCGAAAGTCAAGAAATGCATTTAAAACGACTCCGCACAAGGAATGCAAAGTTGAAGTTAAAATCTCAAGAACTGGAAACTTGGCTAAAGCAACTGATTGCAAGCATAGAAGACAAAAATAGATTAAAATCCAGTTTGTTAGAAATTAGGAGAGATATCCAGGCAAGATCAAAATCTAGCATAGCAACAGGTAAGTTGGGTCTGGAGTGTGCTCAAATTATTTTCACTTCTCATTTGAACATTTTCAGGATTAAAGTTAGCATCTTTGCAAGAGAGTATCAAGAGGAGTGAATCAGATTTAGTTTCCAAGAAGGATGAGCTCAATGTGTTATGCTCCAACTTAGAGAATCTGAAGAAATGGAATGACATTTTGAAGCATCAGAAAGAAGAGCTTCAGAATAAAATCATCTCTTTCACAGCACAAGTGAAATACTAAATTTCATGTTATTTGTCATATTTTTACTTAAGGTTCATATGACAAAAGATATAAAATGTGAAATCAACTTCAAAATAAAAATTATTTTTAAGCTTGCCATTAAGTTATAAAAGCATAATTTTATTTGTTATTTGAAGGACTTGGATAGCATTTATTTGGAGAAAGTAAAGAGAATAAATGATCTTGAGGTAAAACTTCTGGAGTCTAAAGCTGAGCTTGAAAGGCTGAATGCAAAAATAAAAAAAGCCTCAAAACATTCAAAATGTTTGCTTAGTTATGACATAAAGATAATAAAAGAAGGAGTTGGATCTCCAACCATGACCAGCAAATCTTCAAGTTCACATGAGGGCATTTTCAAGGATATACGAATTGAACATCCTAGCAATGATACTATTTTGAAGCCTTTTGATAAATTAGCTCTAAGTATAGACTCAGAAGAGGAAATATTCATTGTTGATCCACCATGTAAACCATCTGTCGTTAATATGCTGGAAGAAACAACTTCTGAAACAAGTGTAAGATGCTATGAAGAACTTGGATGCAAAAAAAATCTGGATAATTGTCATTTGATTGACTATAAAATGGGGTTTATAGAATCGAGTACAAGCAATAAGCAAAACAGTGCCTCAAATAAACTTGCAGACATAATAGCAATGAATGGCAACAGCCATAGTATTGGTTCTCCAAACAATTTTATGGAAAAATCTTTGGACAGTCTAATTGATGACCGACTAAATCGTGAATCGAGCCATCGTCACACTATTAACAGAGTAAATTTTGATGTGATGCTCCAGCCAGAGATGGGAGAAGTTAGCAATGCCGGTGGCTGTCACAAGTGCTGCAATGGAAAGTGCATCAAATTGGGTGAGAAAAATGAGGCCAGGCAAGGCATGATCTCTCCAGTCAAGGTGAATGTCCCTTTGCGAAGACAAGTTTCTCTCGGAGATTTGTCCAATGAAAATGAAATCATTTCTATCGGGCCAAAAAGATGGAGCCATCAATTAGAGCTTTTGACCCATCATAATAGTTTAGTTGTTCTGAAGCCCCAAAAAAGAGGAGGTTTGAAGGGTAATCTGAGAAAGAAGCAATCTAGCAGAACAATGCCCACTTCTGACAAAAAAGTGAGATTTGATCCGGTCGCTCTGCTTTTTAATGCTGCCGTTGAAGGGGAATTGGGAGTTGTCAGGGATGCCATTTACAAGGTTTCTTATTTGAAATGTCTTTAAGCATTCTGACTTATTAGATAACAAGTTTCTTTTTTAAATGGACAAAGGAGTGTTTTTAATCACTTTCCTCTGTTTATGATCAATATAAACATTAAAAATTTGCTTATCACTATTCCATTGCTTCTATTGCTTAATTAACTTTCCATCTGGTAATTTAATTATACATTGTGGGCAATAATTACTTTTTTAAGATACATCAAAATTCATTGATCAAATTAATGGAACCTTTAATAGTAACTGGTATGAAAATCTGTGAGTGATGCTATTAAATGACTTTGTGTCAATCAGATTGGTAACATCAATGTTAGAAATGAAGATGGCATGACTGCTCTCCATTATGCCGTATTTGCTGAGCATTTTCACATTGTGACCTTTCTGGTAGAAGAAGGATGTGACATCAATGTTCCAGATCTCGATGGATGGTATTAACTTTGCTTTAACCAATATTAATAAATGTAACTTCTTATTATTTTTCTTCTATTTTTATTCTATTTTTTTAACGAGCGGGAAGCTGGAAAATGATATCAGTTGCTTTAGGTTGCTTGCTTGATGAAGTTAAGTCATTGATTATTGCCATTAACTGGTTGGTGCCTGGTGATTAAGTCGTGAATGATTATGTAGTGAATGATACATTTATCACAAACTAATGCAGAGTTGCAATGCAACCAGAAGAACTAAAAGTAGTTGGATCTACATTGATTAAAAATTCAATTAATTATAATGCACATGTAGATCCAACTACTTTGATTAATTGATTAAAAATTCAATTAATGGAACAAAAAAATTTTAATCAGTACCAGCCCTAATTTTTTAAGTTTTAACAGAAAAATTACATAAATCATAAACTTTGCATAGGTGATTGTAGTATTTTAAGACTTGGCCAGATCTTAACAAAATGCTCTTCCTCCCCCTTTCCTGACAAGGAATAACACAGATGATCCATTTGCCAATTTTGCAGAATTTATTATATTATCCAGCATAAAATGCAAATGAAGGATGAGTTTTATAACTTAAAAAGTTGTTCTATGGTCTTGCATTAACAGGACTCCTCTGCATTGTGCAGCTTCCTGCAATGATGTCAAAATTTGTGAATTCCTCATCGAAAATGGAGCCTCTGTGTTTGCATCTTCATTTGATGACTTGGAGCTGCCTTCTGACAAATGTGATGAAACAGAGGAAGGCTTTCAGGAAACTTGTGATTATCTTCTAAGTAAATTTTTACTTATTAACCTTACAAAAAAAACTATTATTTTAATTTATCAATAACGTAAATTTTCAAAGGAATAGAAAAAGACTTGGGTTTATCAAATAATGGTGTTGTTTATGCACTGTATGACTTCAATTCTGAAGGCCATGACGAATTGTCATTCAAGATGGGAGATTGCTTGATCATTCTAAGAAAAGGGGATAGCCAGGAAGAGGAATGGTGGTGGGGTTGTCTAGAGGGCATGGAAGGCTACATTCCCAGAAATTTAATTGGGGTAAGCTTCTATTGCTACGAATTCTGTTTTCTGTGTATCTTAGGTACTGAAGTTCTTCTCAATAAAATGCTTTGGATCCTGTGCATATATTCCACTGTTTCATTCCAAATAAGATTTGGCCATTTTTGTCTGTATTCAAATCGTCGCGTCTTATTTGTTGCAATCATATATATGCTGTCCCTTCCAGCGGGAGAAGACTCCTTGGAGCTAATCCTTAGTCCAACAAAAGACATTGTTTTGGTTCTATTGATTTCGCTTGCAATAGTTCTCTTTACTATGTTACTTTGGAAATAAATGGCTCAATGCACATAGACCACAAGATTGTTTGATGAACCTTATTCATTCTTTCATTCCTACTTTTTTTAGTTCTATTTAGTTTGAAGCTTCGTTTGTGTTTGACAAGTGAATTGTACAATATTTTTATCTGAAATGATTGATATGTAATTCTTGAATAATAATAATGATAATAATAATATAATAATAACAACAATAACAACTGTGTAATTATATTTTCCAGCTCTACCCAAGGATTATATAACAATAACAAAAATTGATGCCATCTCACCAACTATTGAGGGATTTCAATGCTGTTTCATTAAACAGTTTACTTTTTCTCACCATGTTACTGCAGATTACCAAATTTGCATGTTTTTCAAATTTTATGTATAAATTTATTCAAGAATTTAAAATTAGTTATTTTTTGGTAGTTATCTTCACGAGGCCAAACATATTTCAATAGCTAATTGCTGAGTCATCTATCCCTGTAACCATTTTGCTCCAAACACACACCATTGTGCAATCTCACTAACTGTCGCAACCGATTCACTTGTTAACAATCAAGTGCTTGACATTTCTGACACACTCGTACGAATATTGAATAAAGTCTTGTAAAAAGTATTAGTCCGACGTTGACGTGTTAATGTTACTTTGGCTGCACTCAACTCAGAATTTGGAACATCTTCAAGCTTCCATGCGAATTTATAATCTCTTGCATTTATTAAGAGCATTTCAAGAAACAAGGCAAGTATGTCCTCATTTGGCAATCATTCAGAAAGATTAAATAAGTTAATTAAATGCAACCACAATTAAATTGTCGAAGGAGGGCACTTAATTCAAGTACAAAATTTTACCGAAGAAATGCTTAAATGGAGCAATGAACCTGATTTAGACAACTGCAGGTAATATCCAGCAGAAGTTTCAGTTTGAAAAGTAAAATGGAATCATTAAGATTCAAATAGAGATTAACAATGCAAATCAGCATTGTTTAGCTGCGGTTGTAACAAAATGCTAAAAGAATATGCCTGATGGGTACCACCGAAAAATTGGCTCGTTATTGTCATTCGACTGCAGGAATATTTAAACATTGGATGAAACAGAAAGTAACAAAGCCAAATCCCGGGATCAAATGGTCCCTGAACTTCTGCCAGGTAAAGTCTTGTTAGCTGCTGAGAAGTCATTATCCTTGTGGACAGAAGAATTTACAGAGGAAGATGGGTAGCTGTGGTAGTTGTAGATAAAAGGGGGAGATGGAGGAGGTTTCTTTACATTGGCCTGCATCCTGTGAGTTTTCATGTGGGCTGACCTGCTCTTTACCTTGTAAAATACCCTACAACGAAAACAGTTATGTTGGCTAAAAATATCAACCACAAATGTTCATAATAATGACATTAATAATAATCAAAGTAAGAACAAATGGACGATGTCCCGTGAGTAAGCTTAAATCTCCATACATTTACCAACAGATAACGGAATCTAACTAAAGACTTAATACCCAATCAATCTCGCATTAGAATAACATTATGAGCAACACATACTTTTTGCATATCTTGCAAGGGAATATAGCATTTGAATCAGGATTAAGCAACGTCGGAGAAGCCTGAGGAAGCTTGGCTCGATGTCTGGTCGGTTTCCCGTTAGTCCGAGGATTTCTGACCTGGCGTTTAGTGGCCCCAGTATTGGCCTTAGGGGGAAGAGTTTGTTGGTGCGATCTTTCTGGACTTGGGATGTGGGGAAAGGGAAAAGACTGAATCTCAGTAGTTAGCAAAGCCTGGGTCTTCTCTGTGAATGTTGGGACATGTGCAGAAAGTTGGAAACACTCCTGTTTTAAAAATAACATATGAAAGATAATTTTGCTTTGCTAGGACCCTGTCCCACCTCCACTTCTGAATGTCATAAATGGATGACTCCTTACTGATAGTATGCTTCCAAAGAACATTTACTGGCAGTACATGCCAATAGTGCAAGCTCTTTTACACCACATAAAGAACTTTTAACCTCCATGCATGCCAAACCAATTAAAATGAAAAATTAAAAATGTCAAATTGAAATAATTATTAAAATTAATTAGCAATTTACCTCTCCACCATTGGAAGAGATGTGAAAGGGTGATGTTTTTGATCTCATGTTGTTGTAAATGATGTCATTTTTTCGCCTGATGGATTTCAGTTTCCCACTTTCATGTCCACAGATCTTCTTCCACAGGTAGTAGAATTCTACGCAATCTTTGCAGGATTTTGATCCAACCTAGTATTGAACCATTTACAAATTGAATTGCTGGTCTTCATAAACATTTCAAGCTCAATACAGGGTGTCCCTAAAAATTCAATATCATTTGAGATGTCTATATTGGACTGAATTTTTGGCAAAGATAAATGAAAATTAGTAGGATTAATTGTGAACATAAATAGTTTTATTCTTGAAATTTCAAAGAAATCATGTACGAGGGTAATTAAAAAATTTTTCAAAGACACATTTGCAATGTTCAATATGTGAGTCGTATTCACTCGTTGCAGCATGTCTTGCATAATAGTCTTTCGAGCCTTGGTGATTCCTTAAGTCAATAAAGAACTAACTAACTCCTTAAGTTCTACACATGAAGGAAGTGATGGGACATGGACAAGTCCATTCCATGGGACACAATGAAATCACAAGATATCAAGTCAGGTGAACATGGGGCCATTTAAATATCATGTTGTTTCCATCAATAGCATGTCCAACCAATCTTCCTCACTTTGCCATTCCTATGGAATGTAGCCTTATTACTGAAAACAAGTTAGTTTTCAATGTTGTCGTCCTCAAGTTTCGTTTGCATATCTTTACAGAACGTCCTGAGCTTTGGCATTGTCACTCAGCTTTAAATAAGGCTTAAGTCGAAGTTTGTAGAGGGGTTGGTCGCAGATATTTCATGTGACAATCCAAACAGTTGACTTTAATAGTCCGGGTTTCCAGGCTTGCTCTACATATAATAATAATTAATTAATTCTTAAGTGCCATGTAGCATCAGAGGTTCACACAGATTTCCTTGGACTAAACACTTTTCAAACTTGATTCACCATCTCTTATTTTGTAATAAATTGTACTAAAATTTGTTCAGGTTATTAGGTGATGAAATGGTGCTAAATTTTTTGGAGCATCCTGTCCATTTATACTTGTGCATATATTTAGATAATTTGTGTAGTAACAATGACAATTAATTGGTTGGTAATATTAAGAAGTACAATTACAATTACTACATCTTATACATACACATATATATTTTTTACTTCCTTTGAAATTCTCGTAATTGAATTTTATTTTAAACAACCACTGATTAAAGGGTACTTTAAAATCTAGCTAAAAACTTTAAAAATAGTAAATAAAATCTAGCCTCTTTGGATATCAAAAAAAAATCCTTGCTATTGTTTATGATGCAATTAGTGAATCTTTCAATTTCTGTTGAACTCCAGACTGATGTCTCTGCGGATGTCAGAAATAAAATAGTTAGATAGTAAAGGGGACAAATTATCAATATTAATTTGAAAATATTTTCAGGCAGTTGCAGGGGAAATGCAATATTAATTAATATAATAGTAAGTTTTAAAAGTTGTATTAAATTTATCAAAATTAACCTGAATATTTATATGTCTCTACAAAGTGATTAGGAGGAAGAAGAGGATGGATTTGCATGATGGCAAGGCAGGCTTTCTGAAAATAATTGACTTGTGTGCATAAGAACAGATGCAGTGCAAATAGTCACAAAGCTAGGATCATTGCAAAGCTTAATTTAAACTATAATTGCAGTACCATAAATACAAAACAGGTTTAAAGTGCTACCTGCCATGAATTTATTAAATAAAAAATTAATATGTAAAATATTAATGTATTTTAAAAATCTCAAATAAAATATGAAACACTGTAGACATGAAGTCGATTGACTCGAACAAGAATAAATCTTTAAATTTGTGCGTGTCAGCCCAGAGAATTGCACTCCCGCATGTCAAGAGAAGGACGGCGGTGTCTTTGCAACCTATATTGCATTTCAAGGTTTATAAATGGTTAGCCAAATCATCTCTTTGACAATGCAGCTTTCAAAGTTTCTGGATATGGACTGGGATAGCGCAATGAATATTGTTTTCACAAAGCCTACAACAAATCTCAATTCTCTTTATTTCAATGAATCAGGAATTACTCAATAGAAAGAACTTCTAAATTTGGACTCAGTGAACCTTAGCAGTTTTGTGTGAATTTTTAGGAAGGGTGGTTCAGTAACCGAATTCCCTTTTCTTGTGGAATGGCAAATGCTCAAAACGTTCCAAATTTTAAAATGCTTGGAGATTATTTGTACGCCGATATGATGTATAACGCATGATTTTATGTTAATTATCAGTTTGTGGAGTTATTTATATTTCAAGCTTGCTTTTCACCTTGTATTTCCAGTAATGGAGTCATGCTCAAGCTGGAAATTCATAATAATATTTAATGTTAAAAAAATATTTCACCTTTATATCTCCGTTGTACAGATAAAGAATATGATGTGCCAGTTCCTTGTTGCATCCATTAGAAGGCACAGCAGCAGAAGATGAAAATTCCATGAAGGATCTCACTTTAAGCACAGGAAAATGTTTGTATTTAATGTGGGTTCGACAAACTCCACAAATGTCTTATGGTTACGGTTAAGCTCTTAGCTCTATAATTTACTTAAAGTTGGTATTTAATAAATCAAAATTACTACATAAAATACTTGCTTTCACTTTCGGGAATATTTTGTGCGACTAAGGGATTCCATACCATTTCAGCATGATCATCTATTCCAAACACACTTGTAGGATTTGCTATCCATAAGTAAAATAAACTGTTCAAAGATCTACTTTAAAAGATAGTAATATTGTATCTTAAAATAAGTTGAAAACACAATATAGTTGCAAGACACTGTGGGATCAACAACAGATATCAAATGACTACTAATTTGACAACTCACAATCCAAATCAGGGATATTGGCCTGGAAGTCAGGTCCCTCATTAATGTGCCTAAGAAAATTATAAGTTATAGTATTAAAAAAAATTTACCAAAGTCTCAAAATCCACTATTCAAAACTCACGGCTTGACGTCCGTGGCTGGAGGCTCTCCCAAGATAGATTCCTCTGCTACGACCTCCTCGACAAATCCCTCAAACAATTCTGGAGAGATGGAACTGCCAACTGTGCACAGTTTAATTTTATTTTCTTGTATGGTTCTTGGTAAAAAAAAAAAGAAGTAACCCACCCTTTTTAGCCTTGTTTGCAGGAGGTGTCTGAGTGGCAATAACAGCCTGTATGAGACAAAAAAGACCTGAAGCATTCCTCATAGGGCTTAACATTGGTGGAGGGGTGTAAGGAACAAAAGGCAAGTTGAAGGGAGGGGGAACGGAAGAATCGAACGAACCCGATCCAGGAATGACCCTCGGCGACCTCAAACGACTTTGGAATGCAAAGCTGGAACTTCCCGAACTATTGCTTTCCTTATGGCTAGTGCAGGGTACCTGGTTACTTAGTGAGACGGTGGGTGGAATTATGAGCGGGCCGGGCCAATGGCGTCTCTTCATCTTTAGCAAACCTGGATTTCTAAACTTTTCTATCTTTGGTGATATGGGGAAAGCATTGTCTTGGTAAGATGAAGCAGTTAATCCCAATACATTACTTTCATTAGTTTTGTCTGCTTTATCATAAACAGCAAAACTATCCTCTAAAGTCTTACTTTGTAGCAACTCCTCATTAGCTTCAGAGTCATTTTTTTCAATTACCAACAATGGCTTCTTAACCTCATCTCTGCCTGGCACAGATGCACCGGTCCAAGAGTTGTTTAATGTACACTGAACTATGTGGTCTCCGTGAGCCGATTCGTGTTCTACATTTACCTCGACCGCATCTTTATCGGCAATTACCTCGTTGTCGTGATATTCCGAGACACCAACAAAAGCATGATTCAGGAGATCGTCTGATCTTACATCATCAATGACCTCATTTCTGAGGTGATCGAGGAAGGGTGGCGGAGTACCCGATCTGCTCGTCGAAGTTAAGGAAAACATCTGCAGAGCATGAGTCGGAATGTTTCGGAGATCTTCTGGAATGGAACTTTCCGCTCCGACGTCCTCCTCGGTCGTGCGTTCAACTTTCGATCCGTGGTCTAGCAATTTATCAATTCCTTCCAAACCAAAGCCATCAAAGTTGACATCAACAGAATAATTTTCAAGCAGTTCTTGGTGCAATCCACCTTCTGCAGTTTCCGCCAGGATGTTGTCGGCAGAAGCATCGAGTTTATAAAAATTGGAAGGCAATTGGGGCAATTCCTTTTCTTGGCAAAACTTTTGTGGTTGAGTAGTTTTATTCTTCTTGTCATTCTTTTGCAAGAGAAGAGTGTGCAGCAAACTATGGGATAGAGAAGATCTAGGTGGAGCTCCATCAAAGGCAGAAGTAAAAATAGTTTCATTTGGTGACTGCCTTGCAGGAATAACTGTCGCGAGAGCTTGCCGGAGTTGTGGGACTTTATTAAGCTGTTGGCCATAACCCTGAAGCTGAACAATTGAACCCGGTTGAACTTGTTCTGCAAGATTCTGTAGTTGCAGGGAATATGACTGATGTTGAAGCAGTGGTTTCATGACAAAAGAGTGATGGGAATTTTCAAGCTGTAAGATACTGCAGTCCATTTTGCTAAGATTCTCTGATGGCAATCTTGAATTCCATGATGATGAGGTAATAAGTGGCTGAGATGATTCCATGGAAGAAGTGAGATATGAAGGCAGTAAATGGGATAGAGATTTTGTGGTAGAACTGGCCTTCAAGATTTCTGAAAATGTTGTTTGGTCAATAATTACATCACTACCATGTTGGATTGAAGTGGCCCCTTCAAATGTAGAAGACATTCCTAAAGCTGAAAGATTGTTGTTGGTTTGGATTAGCTCAGTCAAACTATTTTGAGAACATGATTTTGAAGCAGTGTTTGGAAGAGTGGAGTTATTTGGTGAAGTGGTCCTTCCATCCTGATTATCCATGAAATTCTTTGGGTGTTGTGCATCCTTGTAGCACAAAAGACAATACTTAAATTGAACTCAAAATAGATTCAACCCAATTGCAAAAACAACTGCATGAAAGGAGGAATAATTCCTAACATTCTGCTTAAAACTGTGTTTGTGCATTTGGTGCCATAAAAAATGAAGTTACAAATATAAACCAGTAAATGCATCAAATGTTCAAACCTTCTTTGGAACATTTACAACATGATGCCTCATGTGACCATTCAATGCTTGCATAGTTTTAAAAGTTCGGCCACACATCCTGCACAGATGTAACTGAGAAGCACTGAACAAAACCAGAAGTAAAGATCACTTCATCAACATAATTAGATTTACATAAAATAGCATGAAACTGAAAAATAAAGTAGGATAGCCTGCAACTTCTTCACCAACCTGCTGCTAGCCTTTGGAGATTCGCTCACCAATTCCTCAAAAAAACTGCTTTTTAACTTCATGTTAGGGTCGCTAGTATCAGGAAAATCTTCATCTGATTTATTACAAAACTGTGCATCTGAGTCCATCATTTGCACTTCATTACACTTTAAAGAATGACACTGATCCATGTGCCTCTTCAGAGAACGAGAATCACAATAGCTTTTATCACACCTGTCACATCTGAATGGTTTTACATCAGAATGAGTCGACATGTGTCCCATCCTACAAGAAATTAAAAGCTTAATCCAAAGATATCAAAAGAATAAAAAAATTCTTCCAAGACTAACAGATGATCATTTCTTTTAAAAGTCTTTGGGCATTCTGAGCAGACAAATCTTCTTTCTTCACTGTGCGTAACATTATGTTTCACTAATGAGCTTGAGTTGCTAAAAACCTTGCTGCAAACACTGCAACAAAACCCATCAATAGATTGCTTTTCAGATTTTGGCGGCCTACCCTTTTTCCGAATTTCCTTTGATTTTGCATCACCAATCACTTCTGAAGTAAATCATATAAGAACATTGTTCCAAGCTTGTTCCAAAACAATTGTAAAATTCAAGATTACCTGACAAAAGAGATTTTGGCTCGTCTGAGCTCATCAGTTTCACAGCTTGTAAAATCTGACTTTCAAAAGGGTTTTCAACATGAATGCTTGAAGAATTTGTAGAAATACAAGTTAATGTTGAATGTGATGGTTCAGATGTTGAATGCTGTTGCATATCATTGGACTGTAAATCAACCTCTTTGTCAAATTTTTGGGACAGGTCCATCAAAAATGTGTCCATGGCTGTATCTAATATTGTGAGCGGTAAACACAAGAAAACAACACACTACCTTTCATTTAAATCTATTTCGTTGAAAATCACTTAATTTGCATATTATTGGTCTTACATAAGGGAGTGTCTTTCTGGGCAAAACCAGGAACTACCAAGTTCTAGATTCTAGTACATACGTTTGCAAATTCCTACAAATCTGCCGACGAAAAAAGGTTCGCGTCTTCCCCTTCGCTAATTATTTGCACGCAGTTGAGTACTCAACCCAAAAAACAGATTTTCGACATCTTTAAAACGCATATTTCTCAAAGATTGAACATAAAGGTCTTGAAGCAAATTCAAAGTCTGCATAGAAACGCTAAGTCCATCAATCGCGTTCGGCCAATTACAATCGAAACGCGGAAACGATAATTCCTGAAAATTACGATCTAGAAACTAGCCGAACTACCTTGTCGATTAAACGGCGCCTTAAAAATTTGCTACTAACAAAACGGCACGATCAAATTTTTTCTAATAATTCCAATGGTTTTAAACCATAAAATAAAAAATTTGACGAATTATATTTTATGGCACTTTTATTTGCTCGTGGGCGGAATTTGTGTTTTTTGTTTGATGTTGAAGTGAGGATTCGATCAATTCGTCGTTAGGATTTTGTAGTGTGACTTCAGCTTAATTTATTTAGTCGGAGTCGAAAAACACAAAATTTATTTGTATTCAGGATTTTTCAACTTTCGTAAGTCCTCGTATCGAAATTGAAATACTAAACTGACATTCTCTTAAATGATAACTAGAACGGAAGATAAGTTGGTAAATAGTTTAATGTTATTACTAAAACTGTCGGTTTTGATAGAACCAAATATAAATTTCTATTTTTGGTAGCAAATCAGTAGTACTGCTATGAAAGATTCCTCCAAAATTCATGTTCTTAACCCAAACAATCACAAAAGTCAAGAACTTCAAAAGTTACCACTATTGAAAGGTTGTTTGAAAGTTCAGAGTGTTTGCTGCAAATATATCGTTATTTATTACGAACTTCAACTATTTTGTTCAGAATGCACTGGTCAAGAGAGGGATACTCTTTTTATTCAGAAAATACAGCAGTGTATGGTGTTGTTTGATTTTATTCAAGATCCTCTTAGTGATCTCAAATTCAAAGAGGTCAAGAGGTCTGCTCTGAATGAGTTGGTAGAATATGTTACTCAAAATAGAGGAATATTGACTGATGATGTTTATCCAGAAGCTGTTAAGATGGTAAGTGAATTTTTAATCGAATTATTTTACAACGGCATTATCTCAGTTTTTTTTTCTGTATCTCATTTTATTAATATTAATATTAAGAACCATAAAATGTGGAATTGAGTTTTTAGAGCTAAAATGTTTGACATAATATTGGTCATTTTGATATTAGATTGCCAAATTGTATTTTCCAAGATCAAATTGTATCATCATCCAGTGTTTTTTTAATTGCATTTTGATCAAACTAAGTTGTTTATTTGGAAAGTTTGCCATCAACGTGTTTCGAAGTCTTCCACCGTCCTCCAATCCCAATGGAGCAGAATTTGATCCCGAGGAAGATGAACCCGCTCTCGAGGCTGCCTGGCCACATCTCCAGGTATCAATAAATTTCAATTTATAAGTTTATGAAGTGTTGTTTGTAATATCAGGGGCTATCGTGATACAATGAGTCGAGAGTGGCTAGGTCATTGTGATGTTCTATTTTGTTTCAGCTCGTTTATGAACTTTTCCTGAGGTTTGTTGAATCTCCGGATTTCAATGCAAATGTAGCCAAGAAGTATGTGGACCAGAGCTTTGTTCTCCAGGTAGAAATACATTTTAGCGTTTGTATCAAATGTTTAAATACTTTGTGTTATTACACTGTACTATAAGCACTAAATACCTTATAGTATAATAGTAGTAGTATGGTCTAAGTATAGACAAATCTTACAACTACCCTGGTCAGCAAAAGCAGTCCTTATGCCACTGCAAGGTTCAACTTTTATTATACCTATACCTAGTTCATAATTATTGTTCAATTATTTACCTGAACACTTTCCATTGGTTAGAATAATATTATTCATTAATTGTAATATTGTTCACATTTGTTTAGGTTACATACCAGCTTTTTTCATTAAAAACTTCTCTTTTTTTGGCAACAGCTGCTAGACCTGTTTGACAGCGAAGATCCCCGGGAAAGAGATTTCCTGAAGACCCTCCTCCATCGAATCTATGGAAAGTTTCTTGGTCTGAGGGCTTATATCAGGAAGCAAATCAACAACATTTTTTATAGGTGATGCCAGGAACTAATTAACACAAATCTTTATTAAAACAGTAGTTTGTTAATCGGTATATTATCGGTTCGGCATGCCGCTCAGCTCTTCGGGTTGCTTTCCTACGCGGTAATGCGGTAATGGCGACGACCACGATGCGTTAAGTTCAAAATCTCTCTTGCACTGCATAGGGCTTGCATGATATATTCGGATATATAAGGCCCTCAATAAAATTGATTTGGATAAATACAAATTTACAATGATACAACATTTCAGAACATAGGATGTAATTTGAGTATCAAAGTTCATTAATGTTGAATTTAAATTTCTTTGCGGCTTCTTTCACGAAAAAGATGCCAGTAACGAGTAGTTACTGTTGCAATATGCAATTAAAAAGTGAAGTTATTGTTGAATATACTTTATTCTTTGTACATATTTTACTATCTACAATTCGACTTTTGCATTGAACTTACGCTTTAATACCTTTCATATTAATTTATTGTTTATTGTAATGTTTTTAATGCAATTGGTTTTAGCTTGAAAATTGATTGTTTTGGAATTTGACTTGTACATTATTTTTTTATTAGCAAGGTCAAATCATCCAGATATATTTAACAAATGTATTTGTATGAGTTTATTTATGAAACATAAGCACAAACACAGCAACAAGTCTAACTCAATGTTAACATCAAATCGAAATATATATTATATCGAACGTCTCAAACTTTGATAGATTGTAATAGATTTTATGTTTTATGACTTCTGATGTTTTCTGTTATGTTTTATTAAACGACTAAATAATCTCTTTGTAGAATATAGGGTATTATATAATTATACAAGAAGTGCAAATTAACACAATAGTTGTCAACGTTTTCATTATTTCTTTATCTGAAGCTTTTATTATTTTTTCTAATTGTGCACAATCATCCGATCAAACATTCAATCGATTATTTTCTCTCTAGTTTCATATACGAGACTGAACACCACAATGGAATTGCAGAGCTGCTCGAGATCCTTGGAAGGTGAATGCCTCTACATATTATTAACTACTGTTATTTAGTATGTCATTTTTTAAATTATTAGTTTCATTAATTGACATGCTAGAACATCATCATCTTATTTCACTAGTCGAAGTGTAAGTAACTGTTCGCAACTGTTTTATTAAGAATTCTACATATTCCTTATTATCGTGGTTGTTGTATTCAATTCGATTCCAAATCACAGCATAATCAATGGATTCGCTCTGCCACTGAAGGAGGAGCACAAGGTTTTTCTTCTGAAGGTTCTTCTCCCCCTGCACAAGGTAAAATCTCTGAGTGTCTATCACCCTCAGTTGGCCTATTGCATGGTCCAGTTTTTAGAAAAGGATGGCACGCTTACTGAACCTGTGAGTAATTTGATGATGGGATGGAATGAAATGGGCAAATTGTTCGAGAAAGGGAACGGCAGAGTGTACAAACTTTTTTCTGCAGGTCGTCATGGGCTTATTGAAGTTTTGGCCAAAGGTTCACAGTCCCAAAGAGGTTCAAAAATGTCTTTATTGCAATTTATTTTGTTAGAATTTAACGGAATAAAAAAATAGTTTTTAATTTGTAGTGTTCTTTTTGACATGTAGGTCATGTTCTTAAATGAATTGGAAGAGATATTGGATGTTATCGAACCTGTTGAGTTCCACAAAGTCATGATTCCTCTCTTCAAACAACTTGCAAAATGTGTCACCAGTCCTCACTTCCAGGTTTTATTTATGATTTTATATGAAAAAAACCACAGCATAGTTTGAATTGTCAGTTATAGCTCAGGCCTAGGCCCTAACTATAAATTTTTAGTTCTGCTAGACTTTCCAACACTGGATGTTGGTGTCAAACTTAAATCTCCAAAGAGAGTTCATACTTCTCCAGTGCATTATAGAGGGCAGCATAATGTGTCAGATGATAAATACATGCTTAGCAAGTATAAAGTGCTTTACAAAATAACTTATATTTTACCTTTAGGTATTTATTTTTGTTAACATTCAAAAACATGTTAATTCAATTTCTGTTGCAATGCAGGTGGCTGAAAGAGCTCTCTATTTTTGGAATAATGAATACATTTTGAGCCTTGTGAGTGACAACGTCACAGAAATACTACCGATCATGTTCGCCTCTCTCTACGGAAATAAGCAACATTGGAACAAGTTGAATGACATTTTGTTGTTAATTCCATGCCTTGAATTTCCTAAATTAATTTATAACTTATGTAAATTATTATTTTATTATTATGCTATTATTAATGTCAAATTTGTTTACTTTCCTTTCCCTTAATTCCGAACTAACAATTTTAAAAATGATATTTGTAGGACAATTCATGGGCTTATCTATAATGCTCTAAAGCTTTTCATGGAGATGAATCAGAAGCTCTTTGACACGTGTGCCCAGCAATTTAAAGCTGAGATGCAAAAGTTTGTTTTGTTCAAATGTTTTAGATGGAATAAATGACTGTTCACAAAGCTTGTAGATGGTTAAAGATAATGTCTAGGGTGGTGATAATGATTGTAATTTATTCTAGGGTTAGAGAAAGACAGAGGCAAAGGGAGTTAACTTGGATGAAGATACAGAGCATTGCACTTAGTAATCCCCAGGTTTTTTTAGATTCGTTCGGAAGCTTTTTGTCTTAAATCTTGGTGATGTGTATACATAACTGGAATGTTTGCCAAAAATGTTACTTGAAGCTCTACCAAACCAAAGCGATGAAATTATATGTATGCCTAGATTTTCATTGTGTTTAATTTTTGAGTTTTGCTTATTCTCCAGCTCGAAGAACTGAAGTCGCAGGATCCATCATTCCAGAAGATGTTTATTGAGAGCATTGTTCTTAACTGTTCTCCTTCAAATGTCATTGAACAATCTATGGAAATATCAAAATGAATGTGCTTGTTTTGGTCATAAACTCCAGCTCGGACTTAAAATCAAAGTCTCTCTTCACTTGGCTGTTTGTCTTTGTAATCAACTTAGGAAATTTTTGATTGTCCATTCATTATTTCTGTTCCATTGCAACTGTGAGGATTTAGATCAGGCAGATAATGATTAGATCTAACAGGAAACAGAAGACTCTCAACTTCTTGCCCTTGTAGACAATTTTAAAGTTGATGTTTATGAACTGATTCTGAACTGTCGTATAGATGAGATGTATTAATACACATGGCTTTTATTTTTAGTGTTTATTTCGATTAGGTATTTATGAGCCTGCAGTCTGATATTTAGTAGGCATAAAATGTCAACATTGCTACGATTGTGAAGGTGATTTTAGGATTTGATAATAGGAATTTTTATTCCAACAAATTCAGAATGCTTAAATATCTGATTTTAGGCATGATTTTGCTGCATGTTTGTGCATCCTTGTCAAATGCTCTCAATCAAATATCTTGGTTGGCAGGCCAAGCAGTTTGATTTTTGGTCATTAAGTCTTTAACAAAATAATATTTTGTTTGTTGTTCTTTGAGTGCATGTTTTTTTATTTTGACACATCTGATGTAATTACTTTGCTAAAAAAAACTCACAAATTCAGACTGAATTTTTTTATGAAATCGAGGTGTTTGTGTTTTGTTAATTTACCTGTACCTGTGAATAGATGATGGCTGAGCAGTTGAAGTAATTAATTGCATCGAGTCTCCAAAGATCGAAAACTGAAATCATTTTGGCAGATTCTTCATGCCTAAGGTGCAGAAGATAAAAAAAAAAGCCTGGCATCTGAGAATGGAAGGTAAGGACTGTCTTGGAGGTGTATCGTATCTCGTCAGAGTAAGGGAATAATAATTCTTATTTAATGTTTTGGTCCTTGGAATCTGGCTGGAATTAAGCGCTTGAGGAGCGGGAAGTGTGTAACAATGCACCAAGGTTTAGGGGTTTAAAGCTTGAACCAACCAACCCCTTTACTGACGATGAACTGAAATTGCAAAACACTACCAACCTATCATCGTGTGAATGTCTGATGATACATGCAGAGGAATTTGTGCATGTGTGTTCGAAGAATATTTGTCTCGATTAGTTAAGTTACTCGCTCATGCCTGCTTTAAATATAGAATTCGCCCATTCACTGAATATCCGAAAATCACGTCATTTGTTTTAGCAAAACTCGGAACATAGCAATTTTTTCTTGATAAACCTAACTTTGTCATCAGACTTTTGAGATTGAAAAATTCTTATGAAGCGCGTTTTTAAAATTGCAACAAAAGTCGATCAAATTAAACCTTCGATGAATCGTGCTCGATGTGACAGTTCACGCCGTAGAAAGGCAAGCTCCTTCGGTAAGGGTGTCAGATTTCGAAACAAGTCTGAATTTCATCACTCATCTTTCGGCAAATGCCATGAAATTGCGAGATCTCCACACCATGCAAACATCTACACTGATTCACAGTTCAACAACAACAGCAAATCACCTGGACAAACGGTGGACTTCATTGACGACGACGCTGAGCTGCTAGAATCGTTCGAAGATGGCCCAACAATCCAGCCATCTAAGACCTCGTGTGTCAGTGGCGCGTCACCTTCTGCGTCTTCTTTTCGAAAGGGATGCTCCAACATCGAACACTCTATTGCGAAAGATGCCGAACCATTTGCACATTCAAAAAATGTTCATGGCAATAACGAAAGACTAGAAAGAGATCGAGTACCTCTGCCAGATCTCCTAAAGACGAGAAGGAACAGAGCTTATATAACGCTCGCCCTCTTGGTCGCAAACCTTGTTGGCATATTCCTTTATACCGATTTTTGCCCTAGCCTGGAGGATCTCTAGATTGTTAACTTTTGATGACGATTGTATTTTCCATAACTTACGTATGGTTATTACTGCGACATATATTTCACTTTTTAAAATAGAAATTTTTTGATTGGGGTCACTAAGAATGCACGTGTTCTACTTTGGGGTTGTTCACAAACAGGGACATAATTTGGGGGGAAAGGGCAGGGGGAAAACGGCCCCCTGACTAGACGCAGAAAAAAGATCATCTCATGTTCTATAAGGGTTTTCCCCCAGAAGCAAAGAAAAGGTCGTCTCCTCAAGTTGTGCGAGGGTTTGCCCCTCTTGGAAAAAGATGACGTCCCTGTCCTTAAATTAAGGGATAGGAGATGTTTAAGATAAATTGACGACAACAGTTTTCTTGTCTGGTTACAATATCTAACAGATATAATTATTATTGATAATATAATATAATTATTATTAATATATATTAACAGATGTAATTAGAAAGTTACTGTTCATAATTATAAAGTTACTAACTTCAGTTCAGTCAGCGCTGCTTGAACGGATTTGCAAAATAAGTTACACTCTACGCTAATTCACAAACAGGGCCGCTGAAAGAAAATACATTTTTTGCCTAGTACTCACTTAAAATATAATAATCAATAATAACTTAAAACTTTCTTAAACAACTTGAATTTTATTTGTGACTCTCGTAACCATGACACCAGTTACTTGTATAAAAATAAACAAGTCCTCGACGCTAGATTTTATAGACTGGAGACTAACACGAGTAAGTTTGGCAGGTCATTTGAAAGACTCCTTCGAAAATGCCTAGCTACGATTCCGACGAAAACGATGTTGAAGAAAATATTGATATAGATTCTGACCAAATGACGAACCTCGATGCCAAAGTAATCTTTGCGAAAAATTATAATAATTTTATAATATTTTGAGATATTGAAAAAAAATATATTACAATAATTTAATTGACTCACAGAATGCTTTGAATAAATCAGGAAAGTTTAAGAAAGGCGGATGGTAAGAACTTGTTCCTTAAAAGTTGAAAAACTACTTGGCTTAAATGAAATTTTACAGGAAAGAAGCTTCTCTTCAAGATGAGTAAGTCGAGCTTCGTACTTTTTCATATAATTTTTAAGACGACAGTTTGTTTCAGTGAGAGATTGAAGCCAATTGGACCAACAGAGGAGAAAAACAGAGACTTTGATGATGGTCTACATGCTTTTAGCCAATATTATAAAGATTATAAATACACGTACATTATAATTAATGCTTACATATTCTAATAACTATTGTATTATGTTAACAAATATAACATATACTTAGCAAGAACAATAAACAAGATATTAGGAGTTTGCAAAATTTAGAACCAATTAAATGTATTAATGCATTTGAGTAATGATGTTATAATTTGGCAAGGAGCAATCCAAACTTAATCTTTTGATAAGTACCAAGATTTAGATGCTCAAATTGAATGCCAATAAAAACAAACTAAAAACTTTAACTTTGAGCATTGAAGTGGTTCATGAATTAAAATAAACTTTATTTTATTTGACAGACATTCCCTACATACCGCAGCTGGACGATCACGGCAGACAAGATGAAAGCATTGCAATGGCACCTCAGTGAGCATTCAAAATCTGGAATTTCCAAAATTTTGCATAATGCAAAGTTGATGAATTTATAGAATCGCAGTAAACAGAGTGGCAACCTACAAAGAATTAGAAATTGTTTTGAAAGAACATGCTCCCTTTGCTGCCATGGTAGGTGATGTTTGCCAAATCATGTGACGCTTACTGTCACGAATCAAGAGGTCTTTAACCTGAAAATGTTCCAAACAATCATCTGACCTCAATTGCAAATTCAATGCCTTCAAATAGATTTTTTTGCATAGCTCCGTTGCTAAACGAGTAAAGAATAAAGTAGCAAATCGGCTTTGAAACTTAATCTGCACGTCAGGAATGTTTAGTGATTTAGGCACCTCATAATTTAAGAAGAAAATATTATAATTTTTATTTTGACAGGGAGGCGACATCGATCTGAAACTTCTGCTCTTAAGGCTTCTACCTGATGCTAATGTGAAAGAGGTATATCTATATAGATTAGGTATATCTATCGACCTTTGAGTCTCCTTAATTATATTGACTTTAAATCATTCAATAGAAAGATGAAGTTTGGAGCTGGGAAGGCCTCCTGATGAACATGAAATCTGAGCTCATGACTGGTAAGGAGTCTAACTTGCTGGACATCAAACTAATCAAGAACTGAAAACATTTTTTTTAAATGCTCCGAAAAACAATTGCTAAATGATTGAAGAAGAATTTCTATTTATGGGCATGTGATCTTGTTTTATTAATCTTGAATGTAACATATATTGTTATAAATAGCAAATCCTCCACATTCAAATGACAAATTAATTATAACAATGCAGAGGCACATGGGAGAACACTGTGTTTCATTGAAATTCTAATTTCTCAAATGGTAAGATTGAAAAACAAAACAAAAGATTGAACGCCTCCGACACACAGTGGCTGTCGTTTTAAGCAAAGGCCATGAAGGTTTTAGTCTGCATACAAATTTAATAACAATGGTGATCTCTATCTGCTAAGATGATCAATTCAGCAGCACATTTGAATAACTTCAAGCAGAATAAGAACATCAAATCATCACACAAGTAATTTAGGATAAAAAAATAACTATAATAATAAGTTGCCAAAAAATAGCCAGAATTTAAATTCATTGGCGAGCGGGTGAATGCGAAACTGTGGATTTAAAGCACATGGACATAATTTCTAACGTTGACTTCTGCATCCCAAACTTAATTAACTACAGCTAATCTCTTATAATACTGAAATCTATAAGATTATACGGAGCTCCAAGTAAGTAGCAGGTAAAATCAAGAGCAACTCAAATCTAAATGAAACTACAACTTAATAATAGAGCCGTAAGTGTCATCATAACCCACCAATTTGCAGTGCAAAATCAACAAACAAAAAATATTAATATTAAACAAATCACATAAAATCAAAACAATTTCCAAAATTCTCAATTGTTCAAGAAATTGGCACAATTAATTATGCCGAATCATAACAATATTTACAGATTATCATTGACATTTACTTACTTAACCCAGTAATAAGCTAGCTTAAAACCATTATAGTATTGCCCGCCAAGCCGATGTTACCGCACGCACGAGCTGTAAGATGACGTTTAGTGATTCCATTGTAAAAGATAAAAGCCCTTAAATCCAAAACGTGCTAATTCTAAAGGGTCGGCAAAGTCTTGCAAAAGGGTAATTCACACAGGTATGTTGTCGATAAGCAATATGATCATTCTAATCATTTCTAATATAAAAAAAACTGATTTTTGAAGGATGAGGAATAAATAGCAGGAATTTTGAGTGAAGAAGCCAAATTTTGGCAGGTATATGACAATAGAGAATTATAAAACGGTTATTCTACATGACATTATTCATTGGTACTCATGTTGAATACCTTTGAGAGTGAATATAGAATAGATTGCAAAAAAGAGGATCATAACTATTGTATCTGACATAACAAATGTAATGATTGCATGATTTAATATCTGCTAGCCCAAAAATTTAACAATTTTAATAATGATTAATTAATAACAAAGTAGGAGAAACTTTGATATTACATAATAATTAATCGTAGGTAATCAACCAGTTATCGACTAATTTGAACCCTCAAATTCATGCCACAAAAATTTACAGAAATTCATCCCGTCGTCCGATAGATGGATCCGCAGGATCTCCTCGTCAACTGCGACAAAAAGATGGTTTTTAATTTAAGCAAATGTGGTGCATTACGGTTAATGGCATTTCAAAATACAAAAAACTGAAGAGGTTCGACCTCTCTCCGGACGGCTTCAAACGACCGGCTTTTTTGCCTCTTCTTCGTTGTTCTGCCCCAGCAGAGCTGCCCGTTTTTGCTCTTCTCTGCGTTCGAGGTACATGATGAACTCGAGGCTGAAGTAGCCTGCAGTTGCCAAAATGAGCACAGAGCCGACAAAAAATATCTTGTGCAGGGTGCACATGTACGGACCGGCTATGAAGAATGTAAAGTTAGCCAAAGACTGGGTCATCTTCAAAGCAGCAAATGCCGGTTCTTTGTTGTTGGAAAACAGAAACCCGATGAGACCTTGGATTATGCAACTATTTAATACGAAGCCGTCGTCGAAGTATAAGTTATCGTCTAATCACTGAAAATGCAAGCCGAACGAAATCCTCACTTATGTCTTGAGTCATTATGGTGCCATCGCCGACACCCCACAGTATGACGAGGATGAAGAAAACTGCAATATCAGATGATTTAGGAGTCCAAAGCAACAGTGTGATGAAAACCACTGCCTGACAGGTAAAAGCTGAAATGTTTGAGTAAGTATTCTAAAAATAGCAATAGAACAATAAGACTTACAATGTGCTTTAAAAAATAAGTTTGAAAATGAAAACAATCAACAAATACTTCTCAAAGAATGAGTTAGTCATAGTTAGCCTGTGATACAAGCAAGCTGAGAAGTTCTTATTGCAATCTGAATATACCATGGAAATATTCCAAATATTTCCTGACTCTATTCCAAACTCTATTCTACCACTCAAAGAAGAGTGCCTGAGTATTATTGATATAATAATATAAATAGATATTAATATAATAATATAAATAGATATTAATATAATAATATAAATAGATATTAATATAATAATATAAATAGATATTAATATATCTATTACCAAGACATGAAATAGAATAACAGCGAGGCTAAAGGCTCAAGGAACAACGATGATGAACTCCGCACCCAAACCCAATCGTTCGACCTGCACGAGCAACCCAGTCACAAAATGATCACATGCTCATTTGATCTTGTTATCTCAAAAATAATATCAAAGTTCAGAGGTCAAAAGCAATCTCTACACTGCATAGTATGCACTAAAACATAATGGTCCCTCGTGCAAAGTGAAATAAGATGTAATATGGAATAAGTACGAAAAGATTCGAACCGGTCCCGAGCAGGGGCATCCTTCCGATGTATTTCTGGATCCTGCCGTTCCAGAAGGCGGCATTGGCCGAGGCCGACGACAACGCCATCATGATGAAGCCCACGTATTCTATTCCTATAGTGCAGGTAACAAAGGCCTGTGGATGGTTGAAGTAATGGCTTGTTACAATAGATCATGATCAAAGTAAAGAAAGCCATATCTATAAAATGTGCCAAATCGAACAAAAAAAGTTAAAATTCAAGTGGTAAAAACTCAAATTCGGATTTATGCATCCAATAAGTATCCTTATGAATACAATGAGTAAGCTGTGAGTGATGTTGACATCCAGAAATGCTTGCCTAAATAGAAGTTAATAACATCATGTGTTTATCAATTTTCAGAACAAACAAAATCCAAAGTCCTTCACGTGTTGATTCTATTGCAAAATTAAACAGGTCTCATAATCACAACAGCACTGTAAAAGATAAAGATAAATACAAACAAATAAAGATAAGAGTAAAATGATGAGTGGAGTTATCATAAATGACAACAACAATATCATGACAATTCTAATTGAGCCAGAAAATACTTAAAATAAAACAGAAAATCCTCATAAAAGAGCCACTTTGACAATAGGTAAGATATAAAGATATAATAGCATGATGGAGATAATGTGGGTGTGATAATTGATATGAAAGAGGACATTCTATGAAAATGAAATGAGGGTCAGAATAAATAGAAAAATACAGATGTGTTTCTGAAAAGGAATTTACAAAAGATAATCTATTTATAAATTTTATATAATATTATTTTTTAATATTTATAACTTTAGCTCAATGATGGTATTGATGCTGTTGTATTTGTAAGTTTGACATAATAGATGCCCAAAAAATATGATTTCTAGAAAAAGCAAAACAATTCTGCTGCATCTTGCAACTGGAAATTCTAATATTTTAGAGCTAATTCCTCGATCAATTTGTCCTCAGTTTACAGATGGAAAGAGTGAAACTTTTTAGGGTGATCTCACATCTTTCCAAAGATTCTAAATTTGCTAAAACCAAGGTCAAATTATTCAAAACATCTCAAGATGGGAAAAGCACAGGACAAAACTGCAGCTAAAGGTAGCAAACTAAAGGAAAGGTTTAATTTTGTAAGTAAATTTTGAAAAGTGATGAAGGGAATGATGGAAATTTATAGAATTGAATAATTCATAGGCCAGAACAATCTATTGAGCTTTTAACTCCAAGAAATAAAAACAAATTACTATGCAAAATAAATTTGACACCTCGAAAGGAAAAGCACTTTTTGGGCTGTGCAAGATAAGCTTATCGTAGCCTTGGGATGCGAAGAATTCGACGATCGCGCATATAAAGCCGAAACCGTGGATGAAATGCAGGCCTACTCGAAAGGAGCAGGATCGAGCTGTTGCAATCATGCCATGCAGCTAACAAAAACCAGACAACGGTGCTGCAAGCCACAGCTTGCGAGCAATAAGGTCAGAGTGAACAAATCTGACCTAACAAGTGCAGTCCCAATCTTTTCAGATTAATTCCCATTTTCATTATTGCTAAGAACAATTTTTTAATTAGTCACTAATAAAATACTTCTATTGAATAATGCGATGCATCTCAATAAATAAGCATTAGGAAGGAAGCCTCTTACCTGCTCACGAGCAGCTTGAAAATGGAGAAGTAAAATGAGAGGCGTGAGATCATCAATTGCAAGAAAGAGTAAAAAATTATAATCATTAACGAGGGAGGAGAATCGACCTTAGTTGCTGGATGAGACAATGTTAATAGGGAGAGAATCAGAAATTTGAATTGTTCAATTAATGAAAAAGTATGAATTCAACTAGTTGAAATTATAGAAAGCAAAACAAGTAAAAATGGCTTCGGAGGTTATGTAATTCAGAAGAAAGTCCACCGAGTCTCTCGTCGATGATTAAATCGAGTCACAAATAACCTAAAACCGGAATCAAAACAAACGGGGACGAGACAGAATCAAGAGATGTCGGTCAGAAAATTAATTAAATAAAGGTTTCCCTTCAGGAGAATGCCGGAGCTAATTGAGAATCACTCTGGTTATTTTTATCTAACCGAAGCTGGAGTTTCTTGTGACATGCAAACAACGCTGTTTTGACAATTTTGACAGGACAAATCTATCTCAGTTCAGTGCACATTTTGAAGAGTAATAAAAGTCTGATATTTGGTTTAGCAGAAATTCGCAAGCTTGTGGCTTATTGAGTTGGGTCGCATACGTTTGCCTTCTCAAGTTATTGTTAGTGAAGATAATGAGGTCAATCATTTTTCAAGTAATCCATCGAAAGAATAATTGCTAATTAACAGTTAAAAACAATAATATCATGAGATTTTAGTCATTTAAAAATATATTGAAAAAAAAATATTATCATTAGTGCACCCAGTACTGAATAATTAATAAAAATATTTCTTTGCATAACAAACATTCAGAAGAAATAAAACTTCCTATTTTAAATTTTAAAAAATCTTTTCATACCCACCTTATTGTATTCCCCAAACATGAAAGCTGCTTGTAGAAGCGAGTAAAACATAATTCCGACGAGGCACATGGCCTTCTTGTTGCCGTAGAATTTGAAGACGGCCAGTAGTTGCTGAAGCAGAGGGCCGTGAGCCTTCTTCATTCTCATCTGACCGTCCAGAGGATCCAGAAAAAAAACCAAAACCGCAATGCCGGTAAGGGTGAGAGCGGTGAAGACGCCGACGAGGATGAAGACGAGCACGGGATCGACGGGAGTCTCGGATTTCACCGCTTTCGAGTGGCAGTACCCCCTGCCGCACTCCACCGGCTCTTTGTAGAAGCTCTCGTTGCAGACGTTCACCAAGCGGCTCCAGTTTTCGGCACGTCCCTCGAACCAGGGCGGAGGAACGTAAACGGAGGTGAAATTCGGGTTCAAGACGTCCGCCGTGCAGTTGAGGAATGAATTGTTGAACTCAACTAGGAGGCTAGAGTCGGTAACTGGAGACTTTAGAATCAGAGAGGCAATAATGCCACCTACAATCTGACAAGACTGATAGAACACAAAAAAGATTCCATTGAATTTACTCAGGACATTTTGCACTTTTTCTCCAGAGAGATTGGCATAACAAGCTGCGATGTTGGCAATATACGTGGCATGTGCAGTCCAGATAACTCCCTGGGAAAACCCAGCCACACCACCTGCAGGCACCATTGTGTAGAAAGTAGGGTAAAAATAGGCAAAATCGTACATGAGGAGTCCCATCGTCGTGACCACTATGGCTTTCTTCGGACCCAACCTCTGAACGATCGAGGTGGCAAAGATGCAACCGATGAAAAAGAAAGCGTACGTACAACTGAGCGTATACATCCCTAGGCCTTTGACGGCATTCAAACTACTCTGAAGATTTCTCAGGGAGAGGAAAGAAGTAAATATGAAGAAGAAACCAAAGCACAGCAATAACAGGTTCTTCATGTACTTTCTACATTCCAGTTTGTCTAGATGCTTCTGCTCCTCTTCCGTTAGCTTAGGATGATCTCCGGCACCGACTTCGGTCGTTACCATAGGTTGTCCTTTGCCTTCGTCGTCTTCCTCCTCGCTATCGCTGATGACGTACTCGGGGCACAGAGTCGGAGCCAAGCCGTGGGCGGCCGTAACGCTGTTCTTACGTGACATGTTCAGATGACTTCCCTTGCTTCCGGAGAAAGACGACGTCCTCATCGACTTGAGAGACTTCTGCGAGCCAAACCTCGTTCCGGCTCCCTCCGAGTATTGTCTCTTCCTGTCGGGATTCGGAGGATTCTTGGCGACGACTTGAATATCATCCATGATTAATGGCAATCACGAAAGAGCTGAGTATTTCAAAGTAGGGAAATTCTCTCTGATACTAATTTCTGTAAAAACAAAGACAATGAAAATATATTTAATTATTTATCTGGGCATACATTTTAAGTTCCAAAGTATCTACAGCAAGACATAAAAGGCACTGTTGCACTGTTGATCGAACAATTAAGAACACTTGCTCAACATTAAATGCACTCAAATGAATGGAGCTCAAGTCCAATCAACAAGCAGATAAAATTTGAGGTTTGGCCTAATCTTTTATAAAATTGCATCTAGGCAATTGCTACCATTTTAGATGATGCCATCAGACAATTTGAACCTCATCAAACTGCCAGTTTTTGATGACTCCAACAGTCTTCAAATAATGTGATTGCTGACACTTTGTCAATTATCAAATTATTTCAAAATAGAATTCAGCAAATAACTAGATGCCTATGTTGGTGGGGCTAATAAACAAACTTATCATTAATATTATTACAATTATTACAAAAATAAGCATTACTCTTAAATAATTAAATAAAACATTACTATTGCTACCTCTTATTCTTCTCAATTATTTTTTTATTTAATGAAAATTAAAAGTAAAATTACAAATTGCTTACAAATTCAAAGCATTTTTTGATAATGCAGTCCTAAAATTTGTCTCTGATCGAGCACACATACCTATGTATAATAACAATTGGAAAATGCATCTTTATAAATAGATGATTATAGGTTAAACCACTCATTAAGCTAATTTCAAAATTTAGCATGGATGGATGACATCCATTGAGACAACAAAACAGGGTTACAACAATTAGGTTATTCATTAAACAAAAAGAAGACATCTTAAAAAAATAGTTAAATATTTAATGCTATTACACACCAGTTCTATGAGAAGCTAAAAACAAGACTGGATTCAAAAATAGAAATTATCTATCTTCAAGACATCCTGAAGGTGACTTGTCGTCCTCGCGACCTTGCAAAACATTGCGCAGATAAAAAAATTACGAACGCGAGTTTGACAAATTCTCCATCGAGGCATTGTACTAGGATATATTTCAATACTCCAAATTATGAAATCACCAAACCAAAATTTAATTTTAAACAATTTTAAGTTAAATTGAGATAACTTGTCATAAACCTTGTTATCAAATGAATTACATAGAAAAATATGACATAAATGATATGCTGAAGAAAAATCACTTTAAATGAGCTAAGTTTGGATGCAACTAAACAAAAACAGAAATAAGAAATTTGTTTCAACTGTAACCTTCCATCTTCTCCCCACAATCATTTATAAAACAGAGATTGCTAGGTAAATATTCCTTCAAGCATTTCATTTCCTCAGCACTAAAACAATTTCCTATATAGCAATATCTTTGTGTGTGCTTTCATGAGAAACTTAGAGCTCTAGCATCTCATTTGGTTGTGGTGTCACATAAATTAACTGATCATCATTATCATATCATAATATTACTATTTTATCCAAAGTCCTCATATTTAAGGCTTGAGGAAATTACATTGTATCCTAACTTCATAAATATTTAAACAAACAAATAATACAAAAATTCAATCTTCATATAAGGTCATTTAAATTCAAATGTGAAAGGTTTAATACAAAAAATTTGGAACATTATAGAAATTGGTTTAATAATGAACTATTATCATCATCATCATCATCATCATCATCATCATTGTTATTATTATTATTATATCTTGGTAATGCAATTCATTCCATTCTTAGAAGACATGTAGCAATTACACATGCTATTCATGAAAGCAAGATTTAAGTTGAATCACCAAACTTACAGAGAAGCCAGAAATAATAAAAAAATTCAATATTGCTAAAAAACAACATACTTTTTATTTATTTATTTATTTGATTATAGTCCTTTGCATAACTGAGATGATTTGAACAACATACTTTTTTCAAGATGCCTATTTATAGAATTTAAAATAGCAAATAAAAATTAAATATTCAGTCAAAATACTATTAAATATCAGTGGTGAAATATTGATTAATAAAGATTATTTATTATATTATCAAAAGTATTTACTCCGCTAATGAATCAAATAAATCTCAGATTATATACTCAATTAATCAATGAACATCACATAAACGTGTTTAAGTAAATCACATTTCTTTTACTAAACTTGAGTATCTACTAGGATCAAAACTCAAGTAATGGACTAGACAGTTATACTACTAAAAATCATGTATAATTCAAATTCCAAACAACGTCTCGAATCTTTACAAATCGCATTAAATGGCCAACAATCAAAATAAAGTGATTCTTATTCCTCACTTTGTTTCAATTTTAATCCCTGACAACACTGATCTTGAACCTCAAGGCAGTATCTCTTCAGAAGTTATCTAGTCTGAATTTGAATAGTTCACTTGCTTTTTAGACGAAGGTAACTCAATAATTGGCCAACAACCTTTAAAAAACCTTGGAAAAATACATCAGTAAGATATCTAACACGTGTTACCGCCGAAAGAAACAACTTAACTTAAAAACAAGGTCAAATCTGGGTGAACCCAAAAAATTCGTAAATTAAAAATGTTAATCATATATTCGGAGCGTTTATATACAAATATGCCTATACATAATGGAAATTGCTAATTATAATTCCTCAAATTCATTTCTTATTAAAGCCTCCGCTATTCTAACTGAAGTTTGGGGCGGGAAAAAGTTCAGTTTGAGTAGGAAAACCAGTCCTTAAACGAATTCTTTTCAAACTGTAATACTAACTTAGCTTAGCCCCCTCATATTTTAT
This sequence comes from Whitmania pigra, assembly GCA_021613335.1. Taxonomy (NCBI): domain Eukaryota; kingdom Metazoa; phylum Annelida; class Clitellata; order Hirudinida; family Haemopidae; genus Whitmania; species Whitmania pigra. The sequence goes on along the minus strand of JAJTWR010000272.1, from coordinate 1,311,129 downwards.
CACTAGATGTCACTTAGCGAATGCGCCCAAAAACATCGGGCTGGACTAAAGTCAAAGTCGATACTGAAATCTAAGTCCTAATCCAAGGTTTTTGAGACTGGCTCCAAGGTACGTGAGAAACAAATATGACAACTCCTAATATCGCTGATGCCCAAGTTCACGACGATCTAGGAAGAAGCTCTACACGATTCGTGAGCGGAAACATCACTTCCTAGAATCGTATAATATTACACAGCCATTGAAAAATAACTAAACAATTTGGCTATCAGAGCACCATATCATACTTTATTAAGCATGAAAATCCCCATTTAGAGCTTTATACCTTATTCGTTAGATTCTTTTCTAGATATATTCACAAATGGAAATGTATGCCGTACATTAAAACGGAGACCACAGATACGCATCGTTTATTAACTCTTACATTCAAAGCCAAATAAAGTCAATGATTGCTGAGTGACACAATAAGATATCAGAAATCATCATCTTCAAATTCAGCACAAACTCCATCCTCAAGGAACTTCTTGAACATGGCCATAACTTTAATGACAAATGCTTCGACGTGGTAGATGGCTTTCTGACCCAACTTCATCCTGTGTTCGTATAGGGCTGCCAACATCACAACCCTCGGCTTGAGATGACCGTCGCAATTCTTCAGCAATTCGTAAACCAAGCCCTAACATCAGAAATGTTAAGAACTTAAAAATGGTAATTAAGGTTAATCTACATTTCTTTAATTTCATTTTTGTTATTTATCTGTAATTACATTTATTCTCTATACAGCTATTTTAGCCCCAGACAATATTTTAATCAGTCTCTTCAAAAAGGTACAAGAGAATAATTATGTAGATTAATTAGAAGGACCCTATTAGAATAATAGATAGCATCATATGATTAATAGAGAATGCCTCATTGCTCATGAATTAATTTATGAAGCCATTGATTTTTCGATAATGTTATTAATGACTAAGCTTCACCACGTTCTTCACCCTCACACTGGCATTAAGTTATTTATTATTAAGTATTATTACTTTACTACAGTATTACTACTTTTCCAACATGGTCACGCCCATCAAGATCATAATAACCTTCATGATAATGTCTCCAGGAATGCAGTGGGCCAACAACTCAAAGATCCTCTCTCTTACTTCTGCTACCCTGCACAAAATTTTATTTAAACTCTAAATGATGATTCTAATTAGTCAAAATATAATTTTAAAGTAAAATACTGATATTGATAATAACTATGCCATACCATTAAAACAATTCATTATTTTATTAATAAGTATGTTTGGTTTCATCATGATAGTGATGAAATGGACAAGAAATTTAAAAACAAATAGTGCAACAATATTAATAGCATAACTAAATGGAAATATATTAAAGCACACATTGTCACATTACTTCTTGACGCTCTGTTCGACCGTGATCATTTTGGCAGTTTCCGTCAAGAATCTCTCCCATTCCGGTCCGGGCACAATCTGGTCGCAGGTGAAGGGAAATTGTTGGACTTTGCATCCTTCGCACATCAACAGGGCACTCCTCAGGTTCCTATTGCATTTCTTTACAATCTGGTTGACCAGTTCTTGAGGAATTACTAAACCTTCCTTTCTGCATGTCGACTGGATAACTTCCGTTATCTAAAAATAATGATAATGCAAATCAATTTATCGTCGCTAAAACCACGTGCGAGCATTTCTTATTAAACGATACGTTCGAACGAACGACGCAAAGAAGCACCGCAAAACGCGTTCCTCTTTAAATCCGCAGTTCGACGAACCTCCTCGTCGGTAGGAGCCGAAATTCGGATGCCGAGACATCGACTCTGAATGGCAGGAATTACTCGACTTATGGAATTGCAGCACAGGATCATCCTGCACGTGGCCATGTACTTTTCCATAGTACGCCTCAATGCGTGCTGCGCATCCTTCGTCAGCTTGTCGGCCTCATTTACCAGGATCACTGAGAAAATACACTAAATTTTATCCAAGTAATTAATAAAATAAATTACATCCAAAAGAATTAAAAAACATGAATTACTTATGAACAATAAAAGCTAAAATGATACGCTAGGAAAACCTTTGAATTCCCTTTGTGAAGTTGTATCAAGTTGATGGGTCTGTGCAACAGACTTAATAAGTTCCTGTATTACGATCCTGTCATATATACCTGCATCACTGACAATTTAATACAACTTATAATTAAATGTGTCCTAACAATTTATATTTTAAATTATATGTCCAAAGTCTTACCTTGGATTCACTTCTATATGGTAATTGCTGGCAATTGTAGATATTTCAAGTTTTTTCTTGGATGGTGTTAAAAATGCATGATGTTCAATCCTAAGCTTGTCAACTCCTGGGCCATACAGTTCTCTAAGGAGGCACATCAACCTGGTCTTTTTTCCAGCACCAGATGGTCCATAAACCAGCAAATGAGGAAAATCTCCAACTTCAACCTAAAAATTCCAAAATATTAGCCAAAAGGTAACATTACTTCTGCTCGTGAAAGTATCTTTCAAGGTATAAAAAATTGCAAGAGAGTTTGAGCAAGTAACATAACATAACAATTATTTACATCGCTTAAGAAGACCTGGATCTGTGTAATAACCACTGTTTAGTTCTAATAACCAAATTTACTTAGGTATATCTTAAATTTATCTTATGGAATAAACTAGGTAAGGAAACCATCCATGAGGACACTAGCGCTAAGTATAAACATTAGCTCACCAATCTTTTAAGTTTCTTAGCTTGTTCTACATGGTAATCCAATTTACAAAATGACATCGGTTGGTATTTATCAACCCATAAACTCATTTTTCGACTGAAGTATATACGAGAGGACAATGTTTACTTTCCATAAATCATTCCCGCCAGAATTATGATTTACGACTTACTTAAAATGAAGCTTAAGGTTTTTTTTATTTAAATACATTTGAAAATAATATTTTTTAGTGTAACTAAAAATACTTAAAAACAACAAAAGTATAGTAAAAATTGATTAAGAAATTATTTTGTTTAATGCTACATCTTTTAATACATAGCCTTTTTTATTTTAAATGCAAAGATCTTACATTTGTTGAATTTTTAAATATCTTAGATATTTATATTGAATGTAAATTGGATCTTGCTACGTGTCGGCGTTCTGTTTGTTTTGGGTGCATTGGGTCGGGCAGCTGGGGAAGATGAACTTTGGAAAGCCTTTGGCGGCATGCATGCTTTTTCTCGTTGTTCTGTCATTAGCGGAAGGAAAAGATGAAAACAAGAACCAAAGATTACAAATTGGTGTAAAACGTCGAGCAAATGCAGATAGTTGCCTTAAAAAGTCCCGTAAGGGTGACACGCTTCACATGCATTATACGGTATGACATTCTCAATGCATATTTATGTTTATTAAAATGTGATTAGTTGATATTTTGGTTTCATCTCTGCATCAGATGTTGGCATGTGTTAGTTTGATTTTGTTAGGGAAAGTTGGAAGATGGAACAGAATTCGATAGCAGCATTCCAAGGGGTCAACCATTTGTTTTCGTTTTAGGAAGCGGACAAGTCATAAAAGGCTGGGATATGGGCTTATTGGAGTAAGCTTAGTTGCAACTCAAGATCCTAATGAAATGTTTATTTTATGTATTGTATGGCAATTGTTATTTTAAACTGCATAATTTATTCCATCATTTAATCCAGTATGTGTGAAACTGAGAAAAGGAAATTAATCATTCCATCTCATCTTGGATATGGGGATCATGGATCTCCCCCAAAAATTCCAGGTATTGATTATTATTTTTTTAATAATGTTCCATTGCCTTTACTAATATAATTTCATGTGACTAAAATTTATTTAATTTGGATAGGAGGAGCTACTCTGATATTTGAAGTTGAGTTGCTCAAGATTGAGAGGCGAGGTGAACTTTAGTGGGAAGAAACAAACGATTGATAAGAACTAGAAAATATTTTCTTCTTAATTAAAAATTTAAGTAATTTCTAACTTATTAATTTTTAATGATCCTGTGTGCCAGTGTTGTCAGCCAATTAGTGAAATTAACTATTATTTAGTCAATTAAGTTTTTGTATTAAGGTGAAGCATTTCAAAATATCAATATTGTCCAGGTTTTATGCATTACCAATAATAAACTTGGTGACGCCAAATGCATCAGTCGACTAGTTTGTTATCTGTTTTTGTTGCCTGAAAGCTTAAAAATTAAGATATCTTTTAATAAAATTGTTTAGATATTTATTCCTGCATGATCTTGTGTCCCCGTGCTGATACAGAAATTTTTATTGTTGAATTTTTTTTTTGTTGGGCTCATCTTTGTACTCTTTGAGTAGTTTCGAATACAAACTCTGGGCATGTTGTGTGGATTAATCTGGAATCGTAGTGAAAATTTGGAACTTATTTTGTATCGTTATTTGTATAGATACATAATTTACAATTTTCGTTTTCTAAAAATAATTGGGTTAAGGGAATAGACGTTGTACTCTGACTATTGCCCTCGAAAGTGTCTTCAAAATTTATAGAAAAAAACCATCTGAGCATTTCATTAACATTGTTTTGTTAGAGTCTGTTGCACATCTAGACGATTAGGAATCATTACTCCTGCAACGGGATTCGAATCCTTAGCCATCAGGACCATTTGAGCAGCCTGTCCACACGTTTTATAGTTCAGTAGAAAATTGTTCTGTCCATTACGTTTCCATCGCTTGGAAAACACGCTTTACGAAAATTCTCGTAATTGGCTGTCGAGATAACTCCGCTGTCACGAAGGTGCGTGATCTGGAGAGCTCGAATGGACGAGTGCTTATCTTTTGGCTAAAGGGACTATTTGCAGTCTATTAAGCGGTCTTATTACACATCTCTAAACAATTTGGGGTCTGTTATGATAGCCTATCATTTTAACCGATCATGAGGAAAAAATTAGTTTCTATGTCGTGATGATTGAATAAATGTTTTCTATGTGTTTTACATACATTTAATCAATTTCAGTCTCTTCTATGACAGACATCATGCAACTAGTCGCGGAACATTCTCCGACCACAATATCTTATAAAGCTTACCGTCTTGTTGAGGTGTGCGCTTGGGTGTCGAATTTATTTAGTCTCATTGGAAGTCTTGTCTCCGCAATCCTGTGAAACTCTGCTCATTGTTTAGCCAACAAACATTAGAGAATTAAACACTCGCGGATATTGGCGTGAGTTTGTTCTTAGTTCGTGATTTCATTTTCATAGCATAATTATGCAACCGAAGTCAAACTTAGTGCAAAGTTTATTCATAACCAGCAAGTTTGAATTCTGACTTGTTAATTAGTAAGTCGCGATTTTAGTCATATAAAATATATAGTGTAATTAATCTCTAATCATGATATAATGTACCATCTCAGATAAATATTTTTGTTAATATAATTCAGTTCATAAAAGCTCAAATAAAATGTTATAGTTATTTATGTAGTTATATAATAATATTATTATTAAATTATATTAAAATTTATATATTCTCTTAAAATATAATTTGTTAAATTTACCTGTGGCCACAAAGAGGGTCGTCAAATATTTGGAGTGAGTTGAATTGTGAATATTTTGTCGTCAAGAAAAAATATTTTCTAAACCATTATTATTGAAGTCAGGGATCTAATAATTTTTTTAATTACTCCATAATATGTTTGATGCTCACTTCAAATGCTATTAACACTGATCTCTCTATTATCTTTCTACTAACTTATTCATGTGCGACGGAGTTGGTAAATTATAGAAGTGAATTGAAAAGATCTGCATTGGCTGTGTCTGGTCAGCCTTTGAAAATGCAAGCCATGTTTTCGAACGTTTATTGAGCGAGGCAGATGAGTGGAAGGCATCGATTGGTCACTTGACTCAAAAGAATTGTTTGTCCATCCATCTTAGAATTCACTCCATCCGCATGTTGTGTACTTTCAATCTCTCTTTTCTAAGATTAGTAATAGTACCGCTTTACAAAATCTAAATTATTCGTAGGAATCAGGGATATCATTTAGGCCTGGCCACTTCGGCTACTCCGAAGTAGTTGTTGTTCTCCATGATTTTTGATCAGAAATAAAGAGGTCAACTTATCAGAATGAGTGAACTTTTGAAAAATCTGGAATGAAATTAAATGTTCCTGGTGTGAATGCAATTATCTGTGTTTGAATTATTCAAAGTATATTTATAAATAATTTTAAAAAATAATTTGTGGCCAATGATGATGGTGAAAGGAAGATTTAGTCGCCTGAAGACTCCAAAATAAATGTGACTTTGAATGTCTAGTAAAATTCAATTGTGGCTTTGGATGAGTTGAATTTCAATTTGGTGAAACACCATCTGATTTAGATGTTACCACTTCGCTACGTTAAATTGCTTCACAATCAATTATTTAGGCCTATGCTGAATTATTATCTATTCAAACTATATTCAACCTCACCACAGTATTTCCTAAATCATTTGACGTCTTGTTCTACTTATAAGTCTCAAATGTTAATAAAATCTCTCACTTTAGGATTTAATAAACCAGACCTGATGTTACACCTCCCAATTCGAATAACCTCACTGATTATTATCGACGAGATTTGAAAGATTATTTTATTATTTAATCTATTATTATTTAAAGAATAATTTGACGTAAGAATATCTGATATATAGTAATATCAAAAAAGTAGCAAAAATGTCATTTTAAAGGATAATGGTCGCAGCGTCACGATAGCTTACATCTTAAAAATATGGGATAGTATTTCTCGAAGTACAAATGTTTCGTCAAAATCTATTTCTATTAATCTTTTCAGGAAGTTCTCAAGCATTTGACAAAAATGAATATTCCTTTTTAAATAAAATAAGAACATCGAGGTCTCTTCAGACTACTCCAGGGCTTTAAACTAACTAATTAATCAACCAGCCAACTCTCGTCAAGTAAAAAGGGTTTCCAAAATGTATTCGCAACTACCTTTTGAAATAATTTCTTTCTCGAATTTGGAAATGTATTTGAAAAGCGGAAGTATGGCGGTCGTGGCTCGGATGTCTGCCATGTGTGTTTGTTCATCCCCAACTGTCATGTTTGCCCAAGAACTTCGAGGAAAGGGAACTCCATCAGGTCACTCTTAGTTTTCACACCACAAGCTCACCTTTATTATTACCACATTATTTAATTAATTTCTAAAATAATAATTACGATAAATTACATTTTTAAAAACAATGTAATAATAATATATAATATTATAACAAATCTTGATAAACTTTTAATTAATTAAACAGCGGCACATGAATCTCGCAATGTGCGACAAAAACGTTGCAATTAAAAAATTCGTAAAAATCGCCTAACAAAACTTTAAATAATATTACAAATATCTTAAATAATATTATAAAATTAAATATCTCAAATTTGTTTCCTCTTCAAGCTGTCCAATTTTTTTTGTGCGGTGCCTTTGCAATTCAGTGAAACAAATCGTATTTATCTTCTTACCTTGTATTTTTTCCTTGGTCAGACTACTTCAGCAATTTGGATGTGACTTGACATTGCTTAAGAAAAACATAGATAGCTTGCTAATATTTAATTGTTAGTTATTTATCCATGTTGGCTGGAAATGAGACCGCAGAAAAACAGTGTCCACCTTTCATTTCCTTCAATATAAAATCCTCAAATGGTCGAATCTGAATGTTTTTTTAACGAATTTCCAGAGGAAATACGAGTAAACAGTTCGAAATGTTAGGTCCCTGGGGCGAATGTTGATGATAATGATGCTGACATGAAGATGTAATTCACTTTTCGATTACTTTCAATCATTCAGATAATATTCGACAGCAGCTATTCATAACAATCTCCAAGTTTTAAACTTGTATTAGTTTCTGATTGTGGAGGTTGTCGTCATCGTCATCATCGCGATGATGGCATCATCATCATCATCATCATCATCATCCATCATCATCATCATCATCATCATCATCATCATCATCATCATCATCATCATCATCATCATCATCATCATCATCATCATCATCATCATCATCATCATCATCATCATCATCATCATCATATCATCATCATCATCATCATCATCATCATCATCATCATCATCATCATCATCATCATCATCATCATCATCATCATCATCATCATCATCATCATCATCATCATCATCATCATCATCATCATCATCATCATCATCATCATCACATCATCATCATCATCATCATCATCATCATCATCATCATCATCATCAATCATCATCATCATCATCATCATCATCATCATCATCATCATCATCATCATCATCATCATCATCATCATCATCATCATCATCATCATCATCATCATCATCATCATCATCATCATGATTGCATTCCATTTAACGCCACTTCCTGCCGATTGCAGACTGCTTCGCAATTCGATGACATAAGCTGATGACACAAACTTCACCTTCGTACATGAGGTGAAGTGGTGATGGAAGAAATGTGGTGATGATGATGATCATGATTTAGGAACGCGATGGCGACGACGATGATGGTGATAACGAAACTGATAAGTGTGAATAATTATTTATTTCATAAAATTGGGGTTTAAAGTATAACCATTAAATTAAAGTTATTAATGAAAACCAACCTAACAAATCAAAGGTGTTTGCTTTCGCCTAAATTGTTTCTTCTTCAATTTTCAGATGACATGACATCTTTTTTGAAAGGACTCAGTTTAGTTTTTCTGTTAGCTACTTTCGTCAAGTCCAATGAGTAAGTTCATTAGGATTGACGTATGAAACTGCAAGTATATAAGAAAGTCTGGCGATGATGTTACATTTCATCATCGCAGATTTCACCATCATCATCATTGTCGACATCATCATCATCCATCGCCAGAGATAGCTGTTGTTGGTATTAATGTTGTTGCGATGAATGTAATTGTTATTAATGCTATAAAGGCTGAAGAAAGACATCGTAGAGGAGCTTCTGAATGAGAGCAGGTACAATAGTCGAGCAAGACCACAAGCCGATACTGGCAAGTTTGTTTGACATCAAAACAATGTAATTTTATTGTTTTGACTAACGATATGTAAAACATGGTGTAACATTATTACGTTGACAGGGGCACCACTTGACGTTTACCTCAACATGAACATCAACGACATCAGCTCAATAAGTGAAACAAAAATGGTGGGTTCTCGATATGTTTCGTCTTCATTCATTTTTAAGACCTTTGTCATAAACTCGTAATGTTAATTAATAATTGATAAGAAAAAATAAAAATAAATATTAAATTGCTAGTTGTTATTAATAAACTCGTGTTCGTTGCCGAACAATAACATTTATTAAATTAATAACCGATCACCAAACAAAGGCATTTTTTTTATCAAGTGATGGTTCCTCTGTTGTTCAATAAATAATGAAGCGCTCGGAGGTTCCTCTTCTGTTTTGATGACGCAATATACGTAGGACATCAACAAATAAGTCTAAGGCCATCGGTAGAAGACGATAAAACATAAAAATAGAAACCGCATTCAACAGCATTTTTTACACGGCGAAGATACATTTATAGATAGATTATCTTCTTGGTAATTTCAATTTACAACGTGGACCTATAATTTGTCATCGGAACATGCTTGTTGATGAAAGATTCTGACGAAATACTGACGAAATTATATAACGGAAAAGACGTCCAAGATCAAAATCGGCTACAAGCTTTCCATTTCACTGTCGAAGGCTCCAATCTGACTTCAATCCGATTGGCTGTAGATTGGAAAGGGAAACTTTCTCCAGGCTAAGGCGAGAGTAATGACTTCTGTTTATCAGTCCAGCTCGTTCGGGAAATATTCTCAGGAAGGTCCCTATCGGCAGAAGGAGAGGAAACAACCGACAAACAGCGAGAGTTCAGGTCAGTACGTGTTTCGCAATGCGAAGCAGCGAAGTACGAAAAAAAATGCGTGGAACTTTGGCAACGAGTCTAACACCTCCATGGTTTATAGTGACAAAACATCGACAAGCGATTTGAGGACCAAGAGATCGAGATACTCAGAATCCAATTATCCTTTCGGAAGCGATTTCGCGTCGGTCAAAGATTCCATGAAGGACAAGACCCCGGGATGGATCCAGATAGATAAAGAATCAGAGGTTTCCAGCTGGAAAGCTAAAGAGGAAGAGAAGAAGTTTTCCAACCGTTACTTGTACGAGACCAACACTTGTGGTAGGTACGACTTAATAGTCGACTATTTCAGAGATATGCCCGTAATGACCGATACAATCAAAACACCGGCTGTTCTCGCCAAGTCGGTGATCTCAAAGCCGTCAGCTCAGAAAAAATCTACTCTTGTTCAGGAGATTGGAATGTCGAGACGAATGGCACCGTCGGAGATTGAGAAGATGGACAACGAAGCCAAGGAGAAAATCGTCCAAAGAACCTGCAACAAGGATGGAACGCCGTGGTTGCCAAACTTCAATACCGAAAGAAGTGAATTGTCTTGGTTCAGAAGACATTTCAAAGCCAACGAACCGATAGTACCGCCTCGAAAAACTAATCAAACTTGTGTTAAAGTGACCTTAGGAAATAAGGCGCCCTCTTCTAAAGAGACGAATAAGTTTCACCCTATCGGCTACAGCAAGTAGGTCGCTGTGACTAAGTGAGTTTAGGATTTTGCTAACTGGTTTCGCGCGCAATTGAAAGGTGTCGCCAATGTAAAATAAAATTGGAGATCTTGAAAGATCTGAAAAACGTCTCAAATTTGGAATTTTTAAAAGATGGAAATTCGGCAAAGTGTTGTCTCAACTGCCACTAGTAGTGTCTTGTAGTTGGATGTGTTATCGACAGAATCAAAACAGCTTTATCATCCGTCGATTCTGACATTTGAACCTGTTAGAAATAAAATCATTATTTCAATGAGTTGACTTCATCCTCTGTTATGACTTATGACGGCTACAATTTTCTAATTATTTATTAGAATAATTAATTTCTTTTACATTGAATGGTGATATTTACAATACCATTTTAAATGTATATAAAACTAGCGTGTCCATTCAATTAACTGAGTCTGTTAACTTTACATGTTTCCCCTCATGATATGTTATGTATAATTATTATAAACATTGTTTTGAAGTTTGAGTCTGATATTAATATAAGACATGGCGACGCAAGAAATGATGATATCTAACAGTTCCTTTTGTAACAATGTCTGCTAATTCATTACATTAGTGGTAACAATTTATGCTTTGCAATAAATTTTTGTGGTCGAAAATCGACGGCGCGCAAAGGTTTACGGGTTGCCACAAAAATAATAAGAAAAACATGCGAATTTAACGAAGACGCCAGGAAAAGGAAGAATAGCTTCTGGTGACGATGGCCTACTTGACTACCGAATTTTTAATCCAATTTCCCAATCCAATTGAGACCTTATGCGTGGAGCAGTGGTGAGTGCGGTGAAGACTTGAGCATTATAATTATTGAGTTGTGCATGACTTAGAAAAGTCTTGTAACTGATGGGGGAAAAACTATCACGAGGATACGAAATAAATCTAAAGTGTTTGACATTCCTGCATATTTTTATAAATGTGATTTCAAATCATCGATTCATTTTCTGAGTGAACTAATCTTCAGGAATTCTCCATGACCATGTATCTGAGACAGGTCTGGAAAGATGAAAGACTGATATTTGACATGACAAGAAAGAACATCACACTCAATCACAGGCAATTTGATCGCATGTGGACGCCTGACGTATTCGTGAGAAATCTCAAAGCGGGAGTATTTCATCAGATCACGGTTCCAAACAGGCTTATCAGATTGAGCCCTGATGGTACAATACTCTACAGCCAAAGACTCACTGTGACACTGGCCTGTGACATGGTTTTCAGCAAGTATCCAATGGACAACCAGACGTGTAAAATTGAATTAGGAAGTTGTAAGTTATTTTTAACCAATTATTTTTATGTCGAAAGATTGAAAACACATTAGCCGACAGCTTGGCTTGGGTTTCACCACCAATAATGTGCAAATAACGTTCGTTGCTAAAGATCTGTGTAAATTCACTGTCTTGTAATTGGAATAATCACTCCATTTAGATGCATACACCACTGAAGATTTGGTCTTTCATTGGCGGGCAGATGCCAAAGCTGTAGAAGTTAACCCTCAAATCAGTCTGCCAGAATATATCTTGCAAGGAGTGTCGCACATGGTCTGTTCTCAGAAGTTCAGTAGCACGGGTATGGTAATCTAAACTAGTGCTAAGAAATGATGACGCTAAATAAACATAATTTGAAAACGGATATATCTGATATAATATATTCTGATATCATTTTACAAAGATAATAATCAATGTTACTTTTTCAATTAATGGCAAGGGTCCTTCCCATGCTTAAGGGCTTACTTCCATCTGGAAAGAAGGCTGAGGGCGTATGTTCTTACCACTTACCTTCCAAGTCTTTTGGTTGTCCTATTGTCATGGGTCTCGTTTTGGATTGATCTGGAATCTGTTTAGTATTTGAAATATTGCATTCGAAAATTGTCATTACTCACACCTACTTCGTAGTAATTTTGTCGAAGGACTAGCATTTAGTTCACCTTAATTAATATGTTATTAATTATAAGATTGTTATTTTTCATATAATAGTAATTTAAGAATGCTCTAATAATCTTGATCATCTTTACAATCTCTTTAATGCACTCTAGCTACATCCAACTCACCCTAGCTCAACCCTCACATTCACCACCGCCAAATCCCGACCACAATCCGAAGACCCATCTTTCCATGGCAGCGATAAATCGAGAACCGAGGCCCTTCTACTCTATGTATAAGACGCCACATTAACGACCTAGCATTAATTTTATTAATCACTGTAAGTGATGGTTATCAATGAACACACAAGGTTCCAGCAAGAATATCCCTGGGCATCTTGACAATGCTCACAATAACCACCCAGAGTTCAGGCCAAGGTCGATTTCCAGCTGTGTCTTTCACTAAAGCAATAGATGTGTGGATGGCATCATGTCTGGTGTTCGTGTTTGGTGCGTTCATCGAATATTCAGTTGTCAATGTACTTGCAAGAAGAGATAAAGCCAGATCACTTAGAAAGAATAAGCAGGTATGTTGATCATTCATTGTGTATTATGATTATACAAAAATAATTTCATGACGGACAAGCTGGCATTGTTACAATGCAGTTGAGTAACACCCAGTGACGTACCGAGGTGGTGAGTCAGGGGCGATCCGACCCGGGCGGCAAGTTCAAAGGGACGGCATTTTGAGAGATACGTAAAAAATAAAATATATAAACAATGGAAACCCTTTCTCCTCAGTGTTTTGATGTGTCCATTGAAGAGTCAGATTTCAGCAAGTTCATGATCTTGCAGACAAATAATACGCCTTTCCCATACCGTCAAATCCTTGATAATTGATAATAGTTATGATTAGCGTAATTGATGAAGACATAGAGAAAAAAAGAGTTCTTTGCCGAAAGTAAGAGGTTAAAGTAATTTGTGGAAGCTTCAGTAAACGACAAAATCGATGGTCTCTTTCAACTTTTGAGATTCATACAAAGATTCCGCCCCTAATATTGTGATCCTGCTGCGTATCTTCCTAACCCGAGCTATTAGTGTTGCCAGATGAGAGAGCTCTTTCTCCAAACTTAAGTTAACAAAAAAATTCTCTTCTCTTCTCTATAGAGAGAGAACTTGCCGATGGACTGAATTTTGAAACTATTACAAAAAATGCGGAGAAAGTGGAGAGAATTTGCAAATTTTTAACCGATTGTAAACAATATTTGGGAGCTTTTCGAAGACAAAGAAGGTTAAAGGATTATTAATGGCCAAGAGGGGGCGGCAAACCTTATGACTGCCCCGGTGGACAAGAACCAGTTGAAAAAAAAAATAGTTGGTAAGCCACTGGTAACACAAATAATATTGTAATATCCTGGGACAGTGGTCGTTAAACTTTAGAGATAAAATAGTCAAAACTCTTACCAATTTCGCATTAATAGTTATCTTATTCAACTTGATGTTGTTCATTTCACTCTACAGAACAAACCTGGATGTTTGAAGAGCATGTTCTGGTGCTCTGATGTAGGTGACGCAGTCATGGTCGACATGATATCCAGGGTCATATTCCCCATAGTCTTTCTCATCTTTAACATGATCTACTGGCCTCTCTACTTATTGTAAAGTTGGCGAAAACGTTCAAACCGATTGTTAACTCTTTAATTTTCAGAGACAACATTGTGAAATCGATGACGACTCGATTACTTTCAACGAAACACGAAATATTCTAAACTTATGTTTTTCATTTGACTGAACAATTTCCAGAGAGTGTTATTGCATGGGTTTGAGTTACTTAACTTATTCATTACAGTATTTGTTTCCCATTCATAGTTGTATGTGCGTCGTAATATATTTGGGATAATGCATTTTCTGCCACACCGTCTCTTAATTTATATTCACTACTAATACCTTAGAACAATACTCCATGAGACAGACCGAAGCTTTTTCATACAATAGCATCAACATATCTTGTTAATAAACCTAAAAAAATAAATTTGTACACGGTCATGTAATTCACTTGCGTTAGTGTTAAAGCCAAAACTGACGAACCAAAAACATCATCATCGTTACCACCCTTAATTTTATTATTAATTTTAATATTGTTATTATTATTATTATATTCAAATTTGTGAAGCTATGCAAATCAGTATTAATATTAAAAAGTGAACAAAAACAAAATTTCTAAAAATATTTATTATTATAGATTGACATTTGTAAATATTATTGTAATATAGTATATGTAAACATATTAATATTAAAAAAAAAACACTATTTTTTAAAATATTTAAAACATTTAATCAATTATAAACGTTAAACGTTTTCTCAATTTAATACAAAAATATACCATTATTTATCTTTGATCTAGAAATAGTTTATCTTTGGAATAAGCTGAAAAACATAAATAAGGTGCATGCTTGGCGATATTTCCCAGACGTGAAGTCATAACAATTTATTATCTGTTTCGCCGATACTAGAGCTTGGAATAAGGCGGTGCTATTTTACTTGATTTGTTAATTTATTTTATACAATGGAACACGATGCCATTAAAGAAAACGAATTTACTTTTAAAATGGGCGAGGTCTGCGCCGAAGATTTTGATAACAAAAGTTTATGGATACTCAAACTAGGTTACGATGTAAGTCGTGTTTATTTTTATATTTATTAATTGTGTAACCATCGATGCTTATAGAATTGTTTATTTTAGTTTAAAGTGTCGTAAAGAAAAAAGGTGCGACATATATTTATTTATTGCTTTATTTTATTTGTAATAACAGTTTGATATGTCAAATCTTCCTCAAGCAGTTCCTTTAAACAGTTTCATTAAAGTTAGCAATTCTAAGGTATGTTTTCATAAGCTTTTAGTGTCTCATAATGCCTTGTTTAATGTTTTTATTTTTGAAGGATCTTATTGGTAAAGCTTATGCTCCAAGCAAGAGCTCAAAAGAATTGAAGCAGTGTTGTTAATTAATTACACGTTTATATAATGCAATAAGCCCTTGTTTTGTAAATGCCGTGTTGATTGCAGTGGTCTTATCTGGTGAAATGAGAATAGTTGTAAATGCTTCAGAAACTGATGAAATTCTGATGACAGAATCTGATAACACATCATTTGAATTAGAAGAAAATACTTCTGAGGAAAGTGGTTGGTATTTAATGATTTCTTATTGCTTGAGATTGTATTACTTGTTATTCGTTCTTTAAAATTTGAGCTTTGTCGTAATTGCAGACAAAAAGAAGCACAAAAGGCATAGGACACAATCTAGTGAAGGTAGCCACAGTGCAGATTTTAGTTTTATTCTGAATCTCAGTATGCTGTTATGTTATGTATTTATTTGTTTTAAATTTCTGATCTTAAAATAAGTTTTCCTTAAAAAGGTTTTAATGAAACACCAAAGAAGAAAAAAAAGAAGAATAAAGACCCATAAGTCACTATTGAGTTGAAAATTGTGTTATTGAAATAGATTTTACACAATTTTTTTCATTGATTCAGTTATGTTAAAATTCAATAACTGATAATAAGTGCATTTATATTTGAAATGCTTCAAACCATACTTTGGTTGGAATTTTTTTAAATCAAAGTTTGACTTGTCTAACGGTGTTGGTATGGCTAGGGTTGGTGTCGCCTGGTATGGGAAATCAACGTGTCAAGCCTTAAGACTTTCATCACAAACCATGAGTTAGGTAGTTACCCACAAATCTGATACTTATGCTGTTTCAAAAATTTCTTAATGCTCTATTTCGTTAGTTGGTCATCAGTTAATAAGTTTGGGTAAATATGATGCCTCGCTACCTTGGCTGCATCTGCTTGAAATTGAGCTGCACCGCCCAAATAGTTTCGTGATTCAGTGGAATTTTCCGATGTATATTATATATAGCTGTATTGATGATGTTTGGGCGGTGATATGAACCTTTAGGCTCCCTTGATTCTGGAAATGCTTGAGTGGTTCTTTCTAGGGAGGGGCTAGAAGTTGGCCGAAAAGCGCGATTAATTATTATCTCTGCCGTTTATAAACATTCTATTTATTGCTGCTAGGAATGTATCGAGTTTTCTCGTTGACGCACTCTTACAATGCAGCACTGAAGCATTAATGCTTGTTGCTGTGCTGTTATGTGTAACAACTAAAAGCGGGATAGTGTTTACTTTTGTAACTTTCTTTAACTTACCCATACGTACTATGATTTTGTAGGGAATGGATGAGGAGTCCTATTGGATTTTTTTGCCGGATCATATAACCATTGAAATAATTTCTTATCTTAGTCAACACGACAAATATCAGGCTTCACTAGTATGCAAATATTGGAATGTGTGCTTTCATTCATCTCGGCTTTGGAAAAAGTTTTGTTTTAACTTATATTACCCACAGGATTTTGTACAGCTGAAATTTCTGAGAGAATTTGCCACAACAGTTAGAACTGTGATCATAAAAGTTAATCAGTCTGAAGAAATGTGCAGGGAATACGCCTGTAGTGTCATAAAACACTTTGCTTCAATACCCACAAGAAAGCTAGAAAATCTCACCATAACATTTGTTGGTCAGAATCCACTTCTGTATTCAGGACATGAATTTCAAGAGGCACTGTTGGAATTGTTTGGGTCTAGCCTTAATTCAAGGGGCAATACTCAATATTGTACTTTGAAAGAAATTGATCTGAGTGGACTAAAAATGAATCTTGATCCAAGTCTTCTTTACCTACTGGCATCAAACCATTGTAAAACATTACAAAAGTTGAACATTCAGAATGGAGTACTAGTTGCAAGTAACCATCCTGATGTCATAAAACATGTCGTTTCACAATGTCAACAGTTAATTCATCTGAGTGTTTATGGTTCAAGTATAAATGATGATGTTATACTGGCATTTACTAGCCCACCATCTAGAAGGAAATTAAAAGTGTTGTCTATATTTTGTCGGAGAGATCAAAAATATGCAAAAGAAATCAGCTCAGAAGCATGGATTTCTTTGGTTGGCTTTTCATCTGATGTCAGAGTCACTTTGGGTTTTGATCATACTTGCCCTAAAAGAACTTTGTCCAGATTTATGAAACCAGAAATTCCTGTGGATGTTCTTCTGCTTGAAACTGGCACCTCACTTTCTGATGAAGTCAGACTTGCTGCATCTTTCTACAATCAGACATTGGTCAAATTGACTGTGCTATCTCCTCCTCAGTATGATTCTAGTCTGGATATGGCACTCCTATTTGCAGTGGATTGTTGCAAACAGTTAACTTCACTTCATGTGTTTTATGTACTCAAAAAGGAAACAATTGATTACATTTTGGAGAATAATGAGCAGATGAGAACAAGAAAAACTTATACACTGAAACATTTTCCAGAACCCAGTCCATGGACTCCAGGGGATGGCTACTATTAGTTTCACCAGTGACTAATTTTAGAGAATGATCTGATATGTTTTTTAAATAATATATTTTGAGCATGCTTTATCTTGTTTATTTTCTTTGTTTATGGTCATAGCATACTACTTTTGACAGGATACTTAAATTCCTTTAACTTTTCTTGAGCTTGATTTGTTAGAATAGCTAATTAATTTTGTAAATTAGTTTTTTGCTGAATTTAAACTGAATATCTCAATATGACCAAGAATGAAAATTTCACCATTTTCCTTCTTCATCTGCAGGATTGCTTGGTATATGAGAAATTTTGATATTATCTAGATTTAGCTGATAACCATGCCGTTAAGCATTGTACGAGTGCAACCCATCGTGACAAAATCAAAAAAGCTTTCTGGAGCGTAACATTTTGGAGCTCCAAATTTGATCCCAAATAAATCAATAGACGAAATAATAATGAAACAAAATTATAATTACAAAAAAAGTTTTTTTATTATTTTATTTTATTAGACAAATTAAGTTATCAAACAAATATATTTTTAACATAAAATTGAATTTATCAAAATTGCAATTCAATTCACTTTTAAGTATTTGCTTTGATGCTTTGGTTATTTGACTGTAGACGGGCGCAATTTCTAAACATTTTGTTTCTTGTTAAATCATTATGGCAGGACAAGGGGTAATTCAAAAGTTTAGAGAACACTTTGTTCATACCAAATCAGCCTTGAACTTATTTCCGATGCACATGGCCAGAGGTGAAACCCTCAGTTACTAATTATATTGTTAAAATAATATTTTAAATTTTTAGAATGAATTAAAAAAATTAACAGGCCTTATGAAAATGAAGAGCATTTTGAAGGATGTTGATTGCGTTGTTGAAGTTCACGATGCTAGAATATCCTTTTTATTGTAGAAGCATTGGGATCTTTCATCTATATTTGTGGTCTAAAGAGTTAACTAATAGTTTTTATTCTTAACCAAATAAATACGTTCCCTTTTCTGGGAGAAATGCGAAATTTGATGATACCGTGGCTGCACGACCACGTTTGCTGTTGCTCAACAAGATAGATCTGGTTAACAGTCATCATCTGAAATGCATCAAGAGCTCTATAATAAATAAAGATCCTTCTATCAAAGAAATTCTTTATTCTTGCTGTAAATCTGATATTGATAACACCATTCGTAAAGAGGTTACTTTTTGTAAACTACATTTTTACATTTATACTTGATATTGGGATGTTTTTTACCAGCTCCTTCCAGCAATAGTTAAAACCATAAAATCTAGTGATCGTTACCATAGATCAGAGGTAATTAGTCCCGTATATTGGTTGATTTTGTGGCATTGGTGAAATTTTCAACTTGATTTTCAGACTCTAGATTACAACGTACTTGTCATTGGCATTCCAAATGTTGGTAAATCGACTTTAATCAATGCTTTGAGGTGCGCACACTTGAAGAAAGGTGAGAAATTCAACAACATAGCAAATTGATTGTTTTGTAATCCTGATATGCTTTGTGTCACTAATTCATTTTCAGGATGTGGCACTTGTGGGTAGTATTTGTATGATAATACAATAAAGTTGATTATTTAATAATTCTTTTTAGGAGGAAGGGCAACTCCCGTTGGTTCAAAGCCAGGCATAACAAAGAGTGTTATGGAAAAGATTAAGGTTCGTAAACAGCTCATCAAATGCTTTGTTGTTAGCTCTGAAGACTGAATTCCTACAAGTGATATAAAGGAACTTTTATGCAAACTGGTAGTACTGTATCACCTTTGCAATAAGTCTTAAGTCACGTTAAGAATTTCTGGGTATGGATGCTATTTAAATTTTTATGCTTGATAATCTATGACAAATAAAATTTCCTTCATTTAAAAAAGGATATAGACCAACACTTACATAAGTATGTAAATGAACTATCAATAATAATAATTGTGGTGATAATAATGATGATAATGATAATTTTCTGAAATGACATTTTAATATTGATGGTACAATAAATGTAAAATGAAATTTTTGAACTTAGGTGAGTGATACCCCAAAGATTTACATCCTTGATACCCCTGGTATACTGCCCCCCTCCATTCCCAACATGGATGTAGCATTCAAACTCTCCCTCTGCGGTTATTGTCATTTTAAAATATTGGAATAAGTTTTTAATTTACCTGGATTTCATATATTATGATTTTGAAAAAATGGAAATTGATATTTTTAACTATTAGTTGTATGTTATATTATTTCATAAAGTTACACTTTCATTTTAGATACTATCAGGGACACTGTTCTAGGTGTTACAGAACTGGCAGACTATCTCCTTTTTCAGCTCAATAGACATCAGCATTTCTCGTAGGTTCATTATCGACACGATGAGCGAAATGTTGATCATGTAATCGTTAATAATAATAATAAGTCTATTTGTATAGCGCCTTAAGGGTAAGCCTCGGGGAGCTCAACCATGTGTATTGTGCCCCATCCAAGAGGCACTTTGTAGTGGTACAAGTTGGGTTTCGATCGTGACTCCTAACGACCGTTGCTTTTATCGTCGTTCGCAGGCATGCTACCCTCCGAGCTAACTTGCATGCCAAGCTAATGTCGCAATTAAAATATTTAAGGATTATCAATAGCTGAACAATTTTTTTTGATGTTCAAATCTGAAATGTAATGTATTTACATCATCTCACATCATAAAATAACTAAAATGACAGCATTTTTAGCTAATTTATTATCTTCCCTAAGGTATGTAGATCTGTATGAACTTCCAAACCCTGTTGATGATGTTTTCGTTCTGCTTTCTCATATTGCAAAGAAACTCAACTTGATCCTAAAAATCAAGTCTCCATCAGGTAAAGAGTAGTAAATAAGAGTAGATACAATTTTGGTGTTGAGTTAGGGCATAATGCTACAAGATTCATGACCGTTCACTTTGCATGTAAGTGCGGGGTCATGACTGTTAACGTTCATGTTTGCAATATTAGGTCACCGCAGGTGTTAGCTATAATAATGTAATTAATACATCCTTTTTTAGTTTCCAGTCATGTCATGAGACCCAACTTCACCATAGCATCTCAAAGATTTTTGAGAGACTTCAGAGAAGGGAAGCTTGGCAAAATCATGTTAGATGAAGATCTAGTTTAACAATAACATTTATACTCCCAAAATAAATGGTCAGAATTTCTAACTAACCTTTTTGCACTTAACCCTCATTATGTCTTTGATTCTAAGGCTTAAGTCTTCAATCAAAATGAATTGATAGAAAAATTGGATGCCTTGCATTATCGGCAATTTTGGAATTTGACGAAGCATTAACCATGTTGCACTTCAAGAGATATGGAGACACATTATTGTGACTTCTGAACTGACTAAAAATCTACATCATGTTGGGGAAGGGCCCAATTTGACCACAGGAACCGAATAGCAGGCGTTTGGCATGCAGGTTAGCCGAATGGGTTACGTGCCTGCGTGGCCTACATCCACCCACGCTTCAATGTTTTTTGGTACTACCACCTCTAGCCATGGGTTTTTAGCCAATGATCCTCTTCATCCAACATCCATTGCATGGTTGACATCTAGTTACAAAGTTGTGCCAAAACAATTTCCTGAGCTTTAACCACAACTCTGACAGACTCCAATAGAATTTAATCTTTGACCAAACTGAAACATGTTTACACTCGAATACAAAGCCAAAGCATCAAAAATGAAACCATCAACTTCAGAACAATTGCAACACGAGATTTGAAGCAATTCAGATCATGTATAGACTATTTCTAGCAGAATAAATCCTATTTATTCTCAAGAGTCCGTACAAAATCACTTTAAATTAATCTAAATCTTGCCAGAAGCATGGATGAAACCCTAAGCAACTCAGACATAAGGAAGGGGCCATACAGTAGTAGAGAATGAAAACCAAGGCACAATATTTGAAGGTCTCCTTTGAAGTATATTTTCAAGTGCCCGACGTAAAGCCTATTACTATATAATGTAACTAATATTGCAATGTCAGCCGCATCGTGAACAAAATTTGAAACGAGTACCTACGAGTTATGAATCGGTAAAGACGGACGAGACAGAATATAAAGCTGAGAGCGAGAGAACCCCGCTCGAATCGAGTCTTAAGGAGCAATGTCTAATAACTTAAGTACGTAAAACATTCTAATTGGTTTTTAGACGAGAGAACTTATAGAACTCGAGGATTGAAGGTTGATCGAATCTACATGGCCTCGAACATGTCTACTCTCTGCTTGGTGTTCCCTTGCCTGATCTGCTTGAGGGTCTTGTACTTGTCCCTGCCCTGACTAATGTTCTGAGCATGGATCGCATCGTTCTTCGTGCTCGAGACCTTGGCTGCTGCAAGCTCCCCTTTCAATTGCTGAAATTTTACAATCCAATATTAATATTGACAGTTACATTGGATGAGATTGTGAACTTTATTCATTTTCTAAATTTGTGCGCACGCACTTATTGCCGAACGACTAAGATAATTAAGAGATGAATGCATAAATTTTGGAAGTTCATTGAAAATGCATTTAAGAAGAAAGCACTAAACTTTGAACATACCTGAAGCTGGCTGCTGAGGGGTTGGTTTTTCTCTGCTTCTGTCACCCTGCTCTCCTCTGGCCTGGGCACATCTTCATTCTCAAAGACCTCCAAGTCACGGTCTGCAGGAATTAAAAAGTCGCTAGTTAGAAAACGTCTCCTCTCGTGTAAAACATAAACTCATGTATAGCCATTTTCAATGTCAAATTTAAGTGGACAGTCAACAAAGCAAACAATAATATCGTACTCGCAACTCTGGACTTGATTCCCTTCTCCTCGTCGTCGTCGTCGTGTTCGGACACGTGCAGGACACGCGGAGTGTTGATGGCCTCTTGGAGTGCCCTCTGCTTCTCCTCCATCTCCTCTTGAGTCCTTCTCAGCTGCTCCTGCAATCTCTTTGCTTCCTCTTCTTTTTCTCTGACCTCTCTCATCTTTTCTTCCATCTCAGCTTGTGCCCTAGCAGCTTCTTGCTCCTGAAAATGAACAAACGTCATCTGGCTAAAAACAAACAACTTCTAAGCTCTCCAGACTGATCTTACTACATAGAGATAAGCGGTCACTGAGAAAAAAAAACTATGTTCTAAAATGACAACTTTACAATCCCAATGCCACAGAATATTAATTTCGTCGAATTCAACCTTTCTTTCTCTCTCCTCCTTCTCCATGTGAGCCGATTCCTCGGCGAGTCTCCTGGCCTCTTCGGCTCTCACCCTCGCTTCTTCCAACAGTCTTCTCTCTTCCTCGGCATTCCTCATTTTCTCTTCCAGCTCATTTGCTAGCTGTTGTGACCTTTCCAATTCTTGAAAATTAAACAAAAAATAATTACATGAAATTAAATCGAACGGGGTCGGTCGAGCACGAGAGTTTCGCAAGAGAACGAGAGAGCGACGACACTTCCGAAGGTAATAAGTAGTCAACGCCGTAGAATGAACGAAGCTTCACCAAAGACCTAACAGTTTTCATTTGTTTTCACTTTAGGTGCTTGGCACCTAATTTCAACATTTTATTGACAAATCACCTCTCTTGGCTTTCTCAAACTCCGACTCAAAGGCCTGAAGCCTGAGTTCTAAGTCATGCTTCTGCTTTTCGGCATATTCTTTTCCTTTCCTTTCCTTCTCCAGCAGAGCCCTTGAACAAAAAGGCTTATTCATACATTTAGAGACAAACCAGTGAATAAATGTTAATGATCGAACGAATTCTGTACGACTCAGGTAGAAGCTCAGGAATGCATCAAATCTGATTAATTAAGGAGAGATGCGCTCAGACGAGAGAGTGCTGGTGCATGCTAAGGCAAGCGTGAAATGTTTACGATCAAAATATATTTCAATACGTACTCGAAGCTTAAAACAAACTGTTGTATTACAAAAACTTCCCACCTCTCTTGTTGCTTTGCAGCCTTCTCTTCCAAAGCCTGAGTCTTCATTTGCTGAACCTCGATGGAATCCGGCTTCCTCCTCCTCATGTAGAGCTCGTGGTTACCCATGCACAGAGCCAGAATCCTCTTGTTTATCTTCAGTCTCTCAGCAAAAAACACAAAGTCCTACAACATAAATGAGCTCATGCAACCATTGGCAAAATTTTACTAAAACTTAAGAACATCTTGTTAGAACAATAAAAACGCATCTAAGAATATCAGACGAGGCAGCACTAACTGAGGCTTTCTTGTCGATAGGTTTGATGATGAACTTCTTATCACTAAAGGAAATGTTCCTGATCTCACTCCACGGGAATCCGATCTTTGGAGTTAACCTGAAGCAGGATGATGATTATGATGTCCAGAAGAAGCATAATTTTAAGATGTCATGAGAATATCTTTTCAGAAAACAAAATTTCTTATTAAAACATTTCAATTATTATTATTATTACAGAACTTGCATAAAATATGACTAAGACTCAATAACCTGGATTGCAATAGGAAGAGCAATGGAATGATATAAAATCTATTACATTAAATATGAATGCAAATAGGAAATGGCCAACTTGTCTTCCTTCTCGTAAACATTGAGGCCGAGGGCATCGACTCCAAGCCATAGTTCGGTTCCTTTCTTGTTCTTGATCTCAAAGTAATTCACTCCGTACATTTCCAGGTCCTGTGCGATCTTCAAGTACTCCAGCATGGCATCGTCCCTAGCGTATTGTCAATGACATCGATTAATATAAATCAAACCAAATTACCAAGCTAATGCCAAATTGTAATTTATGCAGACAAACAGTTACATGCCCAACAACCTCATCATTCCAAAGTGTTCCGAGTAATAATTTACTATCTTTTCAATCCACTGACTCTTAGTCAGGTTGTGCTGATCGAAGACTCTGAAATGAAATGCATTTAGCATCATTCAAACAGTTCAACTAGAATAGACCAAGGGATAGATTCAGCAGAACATGATCATTTAAATTTTAAATTTGTGGATTACAATATTCTCTTCTTTAATGCAGTCTGAAGAACTTCAATATAACTTTAAATTTCCAAGACAACATCCTTTCCTCAAACATTATTGGAGAATAAATTCAATGTCAAAGTAGATGAAGAAAAAAAATGGTGAGACTGGAAAACCTTTGAGGGAGGAGCCGGTCATTAGCAAGAAAATTGGGGTCACTCTTGAGTTCTGGGGTGCAGTCACCATATTTGGCTTGGACTGCGAAGGAGGCAAGAAGGACTGCAGTCTCCGGAGGGCAGTATATCTCGTCGTTCAGGATGTTCTCTTTGACTTGCAGGAAGAACATCCTCTGCGTTACTTCCTGAATCAGCTCCTGAGAGACATCCTCTGGGAAGAACTGAAAATGAAAGAAGATTGGTGGGGAATAAATAACATTTAACAATCTCACACAATTAAGAATTAGACCAATGAAAGCTTCTGTTGAGGAATGCTCAATCAGTTAATAAGCTTTGTTTCAATGTAGGAGCAACTTTAAAAGATTGATAAAGAAACTTAGTGCAACAGTTATCATCATCATGTAATATAATATGTAACAATAGGTGTTAATGATATCGTATGTGCTATTGTAACTAAACTTAATAAACACAAGTTCTTCAAATGTACCTTGGCCCTGAATTTGAATTGCAATGGAGACTCCTTCTTAACATCCTGACTAAGCACTTTCTTCTGCAACTTCAGCCAAGCTGTGTAGCCCTTGCTGTCCGTAAACTGGAGACCGAAGAACCAAATTTCTCTCAGTCCGATGGTCTTTACCACCTGATCGAAAAGCTGCTTTCCCGTGGTGCTGGGCTGGACGGCAAACTCCAGGTCTGCATCCATGGTCAAGACCCTCATGTTGACCTGCGGAAACAAAGAAACGCTCGCTAAATGACGCACTTCTCCATGAGCCGATTTAACGGCTCCCTCGAGTTTTTAGAATTTCACAAGCTCGTCGACTCTCACGATGTATTAAAATCACTTGACAAACTGTTATCCAGAAAACATGCAAATGTTAAGTTTCAATAAAGTCAATCCAAAACACAAAAAACCCGAAACATAAAAAATAAACCATGCCAAATAATACTCAATCATTGCATGCATCAAAAGCCATTTAGGCTTAGGTTACAAAAAAAACATTCTGTTAAATAAATGACAACTACTGCTCCTACAAATAGACATCATTCTCCAATATTCAATTAAGGAGATGCTTCTTCTGTTGTCATATCAAATGTTTATGAAAGTGATCAAATCATCTGTACAAACAAGAATGGGGTGAATCATGAGTTGTTGTCATCCAATGAGACACCAGATGAACAAACAGCCAACCACTCCACATTCGCAGTACATCCAAACCCACACGTTTTCATGTGTGCCTGTGCACATTCCTTGGAAACATTTTATTTTATAAACAAACAGATAAGGCAGCAGGCGTCCATTACTAATTCAGCCAAAAATTTGAGCTACAATGATGATGGCCATGGTAAAGCTGCTGCTGCTGATAGTAATCTGATGTTTATGAAATTATTCGAGGAGGCCAAGGTTTGCATTAGTGTGCATGTGGGAAAGTAATCAGAAATTATTTATTCTACTCCCAACTTCACTATAAACTTAATGGGGAGTAGATAATGGATCAGCCTAAAGTGCAACTTTTACAGCTACCAGGTATGGTAATAATGATGATAATAACAACAGATAATCAGTTGCAATTAGCAACAATTAACACTTAGAATAATTGGGTAATAATTTCGGTGAAAACAAATAAGTATAATTTAGATGATTTGAAAGCAAGCCAAAGTCCAGCTGCATTGTGACCTGCTAACACTTTTGTGAGGACCTCAAAAAGATGGCTGCTGCTCACAATTCATCCAACGTGGCATCACGAAACATCTACTAGTATTTGCACAATAATAACTATTTTCATAGTAATTACTGGAAACACTCCACTTTGCGTCACCCAAGGAAGTAGATTTACATACAATGTCGGCTCATGTTATAATTTGCATAGCAAGACAATGAGTTGGCATTCAACAAAATCGAGAAATTACGTTAACTGTTACAAACTGTTAACGGTCCTTAAAACTAGGCAAAAAATCTAAATGAAAATGTAATTTTACACTCTCATCTTTTCTAAACCAGTTGAAAAACTGTGCTCCAAACTTTTCTTGGTGATATTCATGTACCTCCTGAGTCAGGTCAACATAAAATTCGTGTTAAAAAGTATTTGGCATCAATAATTACATAAAGAAAAGAAAAATCAAGCCTTAGACATAAAGACATATGAACGCTGAATAAATATGCATGATTTATATAAAACAATAATTTGCATAGAAAACAAACCGTTTTAGGCATGTTGAAATGTTTCTCTTAATCCAGGAACAAATGAAAAAAATTCAAGGAAAATCTGTTAAAAGTAATTTAAAATTGGAGTGAAATCACGTCTCATAACGATAAACGTGTCAGGTTTTACATTTAATAGGTACCGTCGGTACCGACACAAGAAATAAGCTATATCCTGAAAGCTTAGAACCGTTATCCTTAGGTCATATAAATCTAGACCCGGAACAGCCGTATCTCAACACGAATATGAAGATAAAAATCTCGGAAGGCATTTCGTAAATCTCACCTGCCCCAGAATCAAACGAATTCTCACTAAAATGTCGGAAACCTAAGACTTATAAAAAAAACTTGTGCAACGACAGCGCCAACCTACACAAAGCAAGTCACGCCCGAGAAGATTACTCATCCGTTCGTTTTGAATTTAAGTACGCTTTGCGAAAATTATGACCGACTTTTTATTAAATTAATTTTAATTATTTTAAATTAATATTATAAATATTAAATCAAAATATTTTGCATAAAATTAAAGGCACGGACAACTTGTTATTCACTGCGTTGACATAAGTAGGCTGGCTATAGCGCTGACGTCAATGATTGATGAATTCTAGATGATATTGCTGACGAATTTGTTACATCATTTAAATTGCATCGCTAATTAAAGTAGCGCTGCAAGTGCATTTAGTTTACGGAGAAGTTTTAGATGAAAATCCAGGAGACTGGCCATCTCACTCTCTACTTTTATTTTCAATTCGGTCTAATTTATGGCTGTATTTAACTTTAATTATATATTGTAAGTAAAGATTTTTAAATATATGACTGCTGCTTTACAATAAATGAGCATTTTAGATAGTTTTTTGAAAGTCGACGGTGATGTCGCCAGTAAGTAAAAATAAATTAAAATTATATGATGTAAATAATATTTTGTTTAAAACTCATTTCGTGATATCATTTGTATTTCTTTAAATTTATTCTAAAAAATTCTGAAATTCAAAGCCTACTTTTTCTGAAACATTACGATACCAATAAATTTTATAAAGTCTCAAATTATTCTCATATTCTGTAATAAAGGCCATCAGTCATTGTTTTTTTTTCGTTTTAACGGTCAATTTACTACTCGAAGCAACTAGTTTCAAATGCATCTAAGTTTGTGTATACCAAATTTGATATTTTTATTTCATTTCCATACGATTGCTTTATTGGATATTTTACGCAAATATTGTTGTCGGGATTATATCCTAGAAATGCACGTCTAGGCACTGTTTTTGCTGTCTGCTTGTATTTTACTGAGACTAATTAATTCCATTTTCTCCGATGTCCAATGAGAGCAAAAGAGTAAAGGAAAGATTTTTCGTAGTTTAGGAATATGACTAACACACCTTCGATTACATTTAATTCTTGTTAATTGTTCATGCTTTTTCGATTGACCCTTGCAATTTTGAAAAATCAGGGTAACGTTCCTTCAAATGAAGACCGTGGTCGGTTACTTTCAAGCCTGTTGCACAGCAGTTTTTGTTACAATTCTTATAGCAATAACTTATTCATTACCTACACTTATAAATAACAGCTATAAAACCAGTGGACTTATCACGCATTAACAAATTCATTTTTAGAAGTATGATTTTAATAAGATTTAAAAATGGGAAACTCTATTATAGATCTTTAATCCAGGTAAAAAACAAAAATAAAAAGAAATAAGAAAAAAAATTTAAATCTGGTAAACGCGCAAGCAACACGTAGCAATAATCTTTGTAGGTCAAACTAAGTGGTCGCTACAAAGAGATTGTGTGACGTGACAAATTCTTAGTCGCAATTACTGAACTTAAAAAAAAAAAATTTAAGATTTTATGAAGCGGCACTTTTTGCGACGAGAAAAAATCAATATTAATAATATTATTAATAATAATATAACTATTTAATATATTAAATAAATATTTATAAAGATAAAATAGCAATTCAGTCCACATTATTATTATTATTATAGCAATTCAATCAACACCGCTGCACTAGTCTCTCAGTCTCTCAGTCTCTCAGTCTCTCAGTCTCTCAGTCTCTCAGTCTCTCAGTCTCGACTAAAACCTCCATCAATAGTGTTGGGTGGGTAGGCTAACATATTCTCTGCACGACTGGGCGGTAAAACTTGGAACACCTGTTGCAGACGTGGTTACAGTTGAACTCCTCGGCAACTTCCCAAATAAAGTGGTGCACGTCACAACAGCAGACGCGGTAACAGCAACTCGTTCTGCAGCTACGAATATTTCTCTTCCATCTCTTGGGTTCATCATCTGTGAAAGTTAAGTAAAATTGGCATGCATCGATTTTACAAAAAAAAAAAGTTAAATGAAAACCTCCTAATAGAAAACAAAATGCGACAATTCGTTGATTTGTTTGCATGCAGGTTGGCCGAATGGGCGGTAATGGCAACAGTCGTAATGTGTCGTGTTCGAAACCCAGCCTGCACTGCCGCCAGCGCCCTTGGGAAAGAGCGCTATATAAATCGTTACAAGAAGTGCCTCTGACGCTCCGCATATGGCGCTGTACAAATGAAGTGCAACTGATATCGCCGTTTTTTTTTTGAAACTTTTGAGCTGCAACAAGGAACTTGTTCATTGATAAGACCTAGCTTTACTTTTAGGACCTTAGTCAACAGCATCTAGCGCTATCACATTTTACCTTGATAAGAAACAATATGAAAAACATTTGTGGCAAAATGTGTCGATTTATAAGTGAAAGAAAACATAATTTTAATATCAAAAAGATTTAAACCAGTAAATTATAAATATTGTCAAATAAGAACATTAAAATGTTACAAATAAAAAATTATTTTTAAGAAAGAATGAGTGCACGCTTATGATTAACTTACATTCATAGATATTTTGGGAAACTCTTGTTTGGGTGTTGAGATTTGGAAATTAAAAATTAAAAATGCACGAAGATTAATTACTCATAATGAATAATCAATCATTGAATGACAATGAATAAATTGTTGACACTTGAATATTCAAGTACCACGTGAAACTTAACGTGGTTCCTTCTTTCGTGAACTTCCCTTTATTTATTATCTCCACAGCCTCTTAGCTTTACGCATTAATATGAATAATAACTATTTTTAGATTATTTAAAAATACCAGTTCTTTACCAGGAAGGCTGGTGGATGCACCATCTTGGTGATCGAGAGGGTAAGAGGTCAACCACACGACCCTGTCATTCTTGCAGGCCTCGTAAGCCTCGTGTCCCAAAGTTGGAATCAAGTCTTCATTGAGGCTTCTTGTGTCTGAATGAACGTAAAAGAGGTTCGTCTTTGTCGGCTTGTTGTCCTAAAAGTTTTCAATTTCATTAAATCAAAATATACTCCTTGTTTTAGATAAAACAAGTGGGTGATTGAATTTATTTATTTTAGTGAATAGTGCAATAATATTAATTGTTATTTAAAAATATAGAATGGTAATAAACATATCCCGCTCTTCTTAACTGCTGTGAACTCAATGCCCAATGCAAAATTCTAACTTGGCATATTAGTCGAAATAGGTATTTTCTATCTATATTGGCCGACTTTAAATAATTCTTAAGTTATATTAATATTTAGGATCAAAAAAATGTTGTAAAATTTGTCAGACTAAAAATTTATTTCTTTGCCAAAATTGAAAATCGAACTTTGAAGTCAGAGTAAGCGCTCTTGTCAAATAAGTGCTTAATAATAAGCATATGCTTAAAAATTCAAGTGTGCTATGCAGGACTTATACGAAATAATAAAATATAGATTTATGGAATGTCGGAGAAATTGCAAAAATGATGATAATTTTCGATTGTTTTGTGTTCTAATTCTAACTTGACCGCCTGTTTATAAAATGTCAAATGCGAATCAGTTTCTAAATATTATTATTTTTAAAATTTTTAATGAATATGACGTAATATTATATTTAAAATATTTTTAGTAAGAATAGAAACAATTACCTTTTTTTCGCCATTATTTTGCATTAAGAAGCTCGTGTAACTACTGTTGTCAATTTTGAAGACGTAACAAACAGGCTCCCCTCTTGCCATCGTCCTCACAGTTTGGAAACCCTGGTGATTTTCATCTTGTCAATTTATAATTTACAATTAAATCTTCTGCATGCAAAATATAAATGTTAATAATAATAATAATAATAAACTTAAATAAATATCAATAAATAGATTTCTAACTTGTTGTATTTATAATAATGTTTACTTACACTCTGGAAATTCCAGAAGATGGCGGAATGTTCGTTTTTCTCAAACTTTGAAACTGACATCTGCCTTAACAAGTCGCTCTCGATTTCATGTTTTTTGTTTTGAGAACTCTGTTTTATAACAAAAGTGGCTAATGAATTTATAAAGGCGATTAGATTGTTAGAAATCATTTGTAAACGCTAAAGTTCACATATTAAATAAACTTAAAAATACTAATATAGTTAGCATATAATTTATTATGTCATTAAGTAAACATCAGAACTTACTTCTCTAATGTTCAAATTATTCCATTATAATTAATTCCATTATAATAATGATAATAGCTACTTATTATATTATGATGATTGACGATTATTAATATTAATATTATTATTATTGTTAATTTAAATCACCCAAATGATTGCTTGTCTGAGAAACATGGCGGAGCAGAATAGGCAGACAACCAGAAGAATCAGAAGCATAATGATGATGAGGATCCAGAGTTTCCTGCTGGAATGTCTTCCTTGACTCACTCCATCCTCTATTAGTTTTTCTTTGTCCAGTACCTTGACAAATATGTTCTTGTACATTATTGTGCTTATTATGTTATTATGCTATTACATATTATTGTGCTTATTATTTTATTTTGTACGTTTGTACCATGACAAATATGAAAGTGCTATGTTAATTATGCTATTATATGTTATTGTGATTATTAGGTTATCACGTACTATTACTGCTTCAACGTAGAATTGATCAAGTTATTATTGGTAAGTACGAGTGAGAAACAACAATTACTCAGACACTAAATATCCACGAAACTTCATTCTTCTGGTTGCAATATTCCCTTCTCAAGTATTTTGCTGAGCAGTTAAGATCTTCAAGTATCGCGCTTCGTAAATTCAGTTTTTATTATTGTTGTTATTATTGTTATTATTAGCAATTGGTATTAACGATATTACATTAGCAATGTTATTGAATTAATATTATATGCAATCAGGATTAATAGTAACAATATTACTGATGCTTTACTCTGTTCATTATAAGTAGCACATCAATTTTTGTCATTCCACAGGCTGAATAAGTTCTTTTGATTATATTTTTAACAGCATCATTATCAAGACAAAAACGGCGCATTGAGAAGGACAGTGTAATTATTCTTTTTAATTTCTTCCTTCCATCGCTATCATCAGACCAACAGTTAAGTGCAGTTTTCATTGAGTTAAGGCAATAATTTCAAGATTATTCTCGAAGATATTTTCGACTTATGAAGTATGATAGACGCACAGCATGTTCGCATTGAGTAAGTTTAAGCATTTACTTTGTCATACTTTGTAATACTTGAACAATCGCCTTCAAAGAGAATAAAAGAACCTGTCGAAATGTAAGCATAATAAGAAAGCAAACACAAATCGTAAAATCGTCATTCATGGATGAGTCTGAACAAAGAATTAAAATTATATTTCGATGAGAAACAGGTCACGCAACCAGTTAATCAATGTTAGAGCCAGCAACGCGACAACAGCAAGTCAATTGCTTATTGCAATTATGAGTGTTGACATTAAATTTTGTTATTATTACTATTATCATAATCTATTTACAGACCGATCCGTTTGTAATGGATGTGAATGCGATAGTCATTATTCTTTGCCTGTAAGCATTGAAGGTATTCCGTTTTAGAAAAGGATTTACAAACGTTTAAATGATTTTCACATTCATATTCATTTTGGCTTTTAATGTCAATAATGCATTGGTAGTATTTGCTTAAATTAAAAGTTACACCTTCATAAGAAAAAATTCAATAAAAATAATTTTTATTCTAAAAAATGTCACGTCGCAAATCCTTTGGCATTTTTTTTAATGAGACACAATGGCAATTCTAAGATGAGATAACGGTTGGTTATATGTAGGCCTGATATGAATGTCAAATATGGTGAACATAAAAAGTCAATAATGCCAACAATAGAAGAAGAATTCGATGAGAAATAGCTAAATAATAATAATAATAATAATAAACACAAAAGGTGTAACTAAACAATGCCGTGAAAATTCAGGTGAGATTTTCACATGGCGTTCAAAAAAAATACTTGACGGGATTATATGTACTGAAAAACGTGTTCTTAACAATAACAATTTTAGATTAGCATCAATAATTCAAAATTTAAAATATACCTCTGGATTTTCTTTTAATCGACATTAACTTAAATATCGACAAAATTGAACAATTCAGTAGAATAATATTTCATGGGGTTCTTACATAAATCTCGTCATCCACGTTCTTCTCAACTTTCAAACGAAAAACTGTTTACGATAAACTAACCTCTGCAGAAGACCTCTGTAAATCCTTTGCAGGTTTGTAGATTATCGAATGGGTCGGAGCCACCATGATCCACTTCTTTAAAGTAAATAATTTAAATAATTTAAATAAATTAAATTACCAATTCGCTTCGAGTAAAACGGATCGAATGTCTTTTTAAGCACTTTAAAAGTGATTTAAATGTCTGAACGTTTTTCTGAAGAATTTTAACTTTTCGAATTTTAATTTAATTTCAGAATTGACTATAAACTATAATTGAACATAAACTATCAAAAAGTTAAGCAGTTTCAGTAATTCATAGGAACGAGCAATTGTTGTGTAAAATTCGATGAAGCATTTACCTGTACAATCTTACTACGAAGCTCGCTGTTTCTTAGTGTCTACACTCTGCTATAACCATTTAAGGGGTGAATGCATTCATTGTTTAACAATCGGTATTGTTACCTGTATTACCTGTACTACCTGCAGCCTCAGATTTTACAAAGCACGCCGCGGGCTTTTGTAAGTGTTACGAGGTAAGTGTTTATGCAAATTCGAGAAAAATTTGCTTATCAATGGAACGGTTTGGGTAATCGTTAATTAATTAACATAAACATCCTAACATGCTCCACGAATTACGTGCATTTGCGCTCGCGGTAGATTCCATAATAGAATTATTATGCCAAACAAAAACATTTATTTATTTATTTAATTGATTATAGCGCGTTGCACAACTAAGATGATTTGGATAAATTGTTTTAATAACGTCCGTTACATAACTAAGATGATTAGGACGGTAACATGAGCCAACATTGAGAATGGATCTTAAATACATGGAATAACAGATAATGAATGGTGACTTTATTTTAAAATGACAATTATTGATTCGCCACGTCAAGCAAATCACTAGCAAAAATTTCGAGACGGAGACATGTGACACGTATGACATTTAAGACATTTCTATTAGAATGACATATCAACTATTAAGGTATTCATTTAAGACATTTTAAAATTAAAAGATTTCAACAATTCAAATCGAGAACAAGAATCGTCCAAAAATTAGAATTTCAACCGAATGAAAACTTGTTCAAAGCAGAAATAAAAGTTTGATTCGATAAAAATCTAATTATTAACTTTACTATACTAATTTTTTTAATTAATAAGTAATTAGCATCAGGAAAATATTTGTGTACGAAAATTCTTTAAGTCGATAAAGAGGCAAATACCTTCCTGTACGTTTAAAGAAAAAATGAACAGTCTAATTAGTCTAATTAATTGATTAATAATTGGTCTAATTAGATTATTTAAGTCCCTTAAATTCGTATTTAAGATGCCCTTATTTCGCTCATATCCACAAAAAAATATCAAGCCGAATTTCCTTTGCTACAAATGAAACACTAATGGAGCGCTCATTAATTAATAATTATTTATCGCTGCAAATGCGTTAGGGTGAATCAATCAATCAATCGCCGATAACTTTGTTTTTCGATGAAAAATGTAAGACCAACCATCTCGAAGGCTCACAAACATGAAAAATGAAGACTGACTCACCTTACTGCGACTTGAAGTTGTTAAGTCCAACGTTAAGTAAACGTTCAGATCCTTGGAGAAATAAATTAGCAAATCCTTTCTTGCTTGAACACGAATTGAAAATTTCAAAAGAGCGTTCTTAGCGTTGTAACTCGAGCGAGCCTTACTTAAGCCTAAAAGGGGCTTACAAAGGTTGATAAAGGTGTTGGCCTAGCGTGTTCACCTGGATGAGGTTAGTCAGCAGTGGTGACAGGCAATCAACCATTCAGCTCCCGCTTCCTGTTTATACTTGTCAACATTTATTGAATTCGTATTTTTTTAAACATCGAAATTATTGGAGTTAGAGAAAATTTTGAAATGCATTGTATTTAATTACCATCGCTTTCAGAATTATTGTAAATTGACATTTTGCTAACTATATTTTGCTAATTATATAAATCACTGTTACCATCTTTTGTAAAACATTTAAGTTTTATTTTAAATTACCAGCGTTTTAACCACACGTCGCGTACAATTCTTCAGTACATTAAGCATCGAAGAAATCGTTTTATGATTGCTTGTATAAACATTTTTTATTTTTGAATTTGTTTGAAGTGAGTGAGCCATATCATGTTGTTCGAGTTAAAAAGAAATACAACCATACGCCTGTTGAATACAGAAAAATATGCACATATTCAGAAATATGCAAACACTAGCAAAGGCAGATAATCGACGTGCAAATATTTACACTTTTCAAGACCATCCAAGATGAAGCCAATTGAAGAGAGTGCTTGGGAATGATTAGAAATGAATGAATAGAAATGAATGAATTAGAAATGCATTATTTGTAGGAATTATTACAACTAAATCGATCTTTTTAGAAAGCCTTTCCAATTAATTGTTTCCGAAATACGCGAAGTAATGGTACTTATTTGCAACACGAATTCAGGACAAAAACACTAGACAGCATTGTTCATCATGCTAATGTGAATGCCTAATTAATCCATTACATCCAATCCAGGACAACATGGGATCCTTCCTAAGAGGCTCATTTGCATGGGTTAGGCTGGTATTATGTTGTGTTGTGCAGTAAGTTTATGTTTGATAATCGATAGCCTGCCTTATTGATGGTTATTATTATTATTAATGATATTTGTGGATGACATTACTTTGATCTAATACGGCCGAACAGTGATGTGTGGATGTGTAATATTTACAGTAAACATACACATTTCAAAGTCATTTTTTTATCATCTATCATTTCATTTGCATAATATTTAATTTAATTTATTTATATTTATTTTTAAGATTGAAATATCATTTAGTTATATTAAAATATTTCCAATATTCGCATCATTTATGAATTTATTTTTATAGTACTGTAAAAAAGAATATTTTATTATTATTATTATTATTATTATTATTATTATTATTATTACGGCGCCTATTGCTTTTGATGTTATCAATAGTTTTATTGCTAAGAAAATACCTAGTTTATTTATTTTCTACTCGAGTGGTGTTTAAAATACATTTATTTATTTACGGACACCATTAACTCATTATTAAATGTTAATATTAATAAATATTAGGTTCATTCTGTTCATGTTATTAATTTTTTATATAATAGAATTATATATAGAATATATTATTTTTTTAAATTTATGTAGTAGAATTATAGAATATATTATATGTGTAATGCTATTTACATTTTTTGTCCCAAGTTGTGTAGTTACATTATATTTATTTCATTGAATAATACATTCTCTTTTAACTCACATCGCTCACGGAGCCAAGAAAATCGCGTTATTTTTGTTCTCGTTTGTAGGAACCAAGAACAATAACAAGGACAAGAATATTATTTCATTTATTTTTCATTTTCATTTATTGATAAAACATCCAAAAGCATTAATTTTCATTTTTCCATTTAACAACACGAACGATGAAATAAAGATTAAACAATCGACAGTTGTTTACAGTTCAGTGGTTTATAGAAAATGTTTAATTCTCCCAAACCACCAATCATCTGAACTGGGTTTATTTTTATCCATCGAGTTCAAGGACGACAACAGAATGCCGTCTCTG
This sequence comes from Whitmania pigra, assembly GCA_021613335.1. Classification (NCBI taxonomy): domain Eukaryota; kingdom Metazoa; phylum Annelida; class Clitellata; order Hirudinida; family Haemopidae; genus Whitmania; species Whitmania pigra. Next base: position 1,273,915 of record JAJTWR010000272.1, on the reverse strand, counting down.
CGTGTCTTCAGGTGACTATCCACTTAGCTTTTATTGTTCCTTGTGCGTCAAGGAGAGGCGAACATCAGAAATGACACAGAAATAACAGAATTAGAAACGATAATTTAATTAATTCATTTAAGTTTAATAAATAATTGTAATGAATCAGTATTTTCTAATGATATGTATGTTTTAACTCTGCTCACAGAAGCTTGTGATCATGTTAATATATCGCCGCCATAATTGATTTTCGGTTATCTCGATCATCGGTTATATCGATGCTTGTTGGCGAATCCTTAGGCCGGTGACATAACCGGGTTCGACTTTAATAAGTAAGCAGTTCAAATCATCTCAGTCATGCAACGGACCATAATCAAATAAATAAATAAATAAGCGAAAAGTTTTACGAACGAGCTAAAACCTTGACTTCTTGCCTAGCGTTGCTAAGCTTTGTAAAATGATGATTAAGTGATTATAGGTAGAATAAATGCTAACAAATGGTAATAAATGATATTACAAGAATATTAACTTGTGGTATGTCACAAGTCCTGGACAATGTCTACCGTCTGTTGAATGAATAATAATAATAATAATATTAATAATAACAACAACAACAACAATAATAATAGCAGCAGCAGTAGGACTTCCTTTGGATGAGTGAATGTTATCTGTGCGTCCTACTACTTGCATTTAATGTAATAACTAATTTAGCATTATCATACGAGTTATCAAACATTATTTATTAAATGTTCCTTCGGTCGAGGAATTTTATTATTTTAATACATTGCTGGATTCTCAGAATTATGATTATAATAACCTATTAATAATAAATATCAATTTAAAGAACAAATTCATTGATTTTAAAAGTGAACGTCATGAAAATGCAAACAGAATCATAATGGCAACTTTCATAAAACCACACAATTATAATTTTAATACATTTTCCTTCTAGAAAAAAGTATTCACTCTCACATGTTTTTATTGCGAAACCTTAAAATCTTGGTTTTCCCCCGATTTTATGAATTTGTGCATCATAGTATTTTTCCGCATCGGCCAAACGCAAACAAATTGTTTAGAAGAGGCTCAGTGTGAACCAAACATAAGAAACAAAAGCGAAATTTAATTCTATTTTATAAAGACATGATTGGCAAACTGAATTTTTTTGAATTAAAGCCACGTTCATTAAACCAAATGCTTAATGTTTTTGTGGTTAATAATGATATTGTAATAAAACAATACAAAATACTGAGATTCTATGAAAATTATTAAAAAAATTGCAAAATGTCAATAAAATAACTAAACATTTCAATAAAATATTGAACAAATAAGATATCGAATAAAATAAAATCTCCAGCTGTTGTTCATCATTGATTAAAGCTTCCCCACTTTTGCGTTAATTTAATATGATTTTTTTTTACAAATTCGATATTAGTATTTCAATCTGTAGTGTTTACAAATCTGATGCTGCGAATTATCAGTTGGTTTGAAGCAGTCTACTTTCGATGTAATGTAAATAGTGTATTTGTCTTATTTACATCGATTTATTTTAAAATTTGAATTAAAACAATTGATCTTTGAATTTAAAAGCAACTCTTGAAATTTTCTTTAAGTAACATAATCTAAAACAAAAACTTATGATAAGGCGTGAAAGATTTTCAACTTTTAATTTAGAAATTTACTTCTTCACAATTACTGATGTTAAATTTAATTTAACAATTACTTAATTTTGGAATTTAAAAAAATAAATTTAATTCATGCAACTAAATTAGCACAAGAATAATTTGGAATAGTTTATAAAAACAAGCCATCGCCATTAGCGCAGTGTCGAATGGAAACAAGAAGGCCGATGCTAGTGCGGTTGTGTTTTGTTTTTTAACTCTAAATGAAGGCAAGGATGAACTTGCGATAGTTGACCTGTGTATTTTTTTAATTATTAAATTGTTTAGACCATTTTGACTTTTGTCTTATTCAAAATCTGTTTGCCATTTCAATTTAATTTGCTATCCTGCATAAAAGAGGTTGGTAGACACAAATTCCCTTACAAACAATTATCTTATTTTTTATTCTAAAGTAGTTTAAGATTTCATCGTGTATATACATGTACATGTTAGGATGCTGCATGAAGTTTTGACCACTAAACTCATTAGAAAATAAGCCTTGGTTGGGATTTAACTATCGATGTAATTAGAAAAAGGATTAGCAGACGCGTTATGTGATGTGTCATTCAACTTAATTCGCTTTTACATGGCGGATAATATGAAACGAAAACTATCGTTGACTGGGATTGCTTTTTAATTTCTTTTTCCTTTTGTGTGAGATTCTTTAAAGCTCAACAAACTTTCAAACAACTCTTGCGATTCAACATTAATTTTGTGTATTTTTTTCTAAAAACCTATTTTAACTCTTGTGTTAACAAAGTAATTAACGTTTTTGCCATTGTTGCTATTGATGCTATAACAACAGAAAAGTTATCAGGTGTGTTCATTAAGGCCGCCATATTTCTTTGAAATGATTCCACTTGAAGGCTTTATAATTAGAAAGTTCGGATGAAGCTTTTTTTCACATTATGCCTGCTATTCACGATATCACTCGATTGAAAATTCAGATTTTTATCAACTTCAAACGAATTTTGTAAGTTAAGATATCTTGATTGACCAAAATTATGAGTTAAATCGAAATATTTTGATCAAGAGGACTTGTCAGAAGACTGCTTGCGAGCGCAACTAGTCAATTAATTAGTCTTAAACCCCAGGGCGAAGTTTGAGTTTTCAGTGGCGTCGTAAACAGGCTGCGTTCGATTCTTGTTTGAATTATTTTTTTGCACCTGCAGACTTTTATCTGCGAATTCATTGCCGATCATTAAATTATGGTTAGCTTCTTCAACGGAATTACTTTAAGCTTTAACTAAAATATGAATTGTGAATTTTATTATTAATTATGATAAACTATTGAATATTTTAAAGAATAACTTTGAATTAGGGGTTACTTGATTAATTGTGTAATCGTTCAAATTGATGTTATCCGGAGCATATATATTTATTTTAGTCAGTTAAGTCTGAAATGTTCGTTGGTGTATCGATATATGTTCGATATATGTTCCATATATGTTCACCTATCGCCTCTTTGATGAACAATCATGGAAGTATAGCGCAATGAAAGTTGAATGTTGTAAGAAAATAATGGGAACGGTCGGTTTGCGTTGTTTTCGAAAGTGATGATAGTGGTGATAGTGATGATAGGGATGATAGTGATGCAAGGTCGTAATGCATTACTTTGTACCGATGGTAATGGGTGGCGAGATTATGGCAAGTCGTGAGGTCGTTCGAATAATGATTGCATTTTAGCAACGCTGAGTTAGGTGGTCGGTTCGAGAGCGGTCATGTTCGTGGTGCCCGTTGAAGCATGGATATATATACATACATACATATATAGGTAGAAGCATATATATATATACATATTTATATATACATATATAGGTAGAAGCATGTATACAGATGTATATGTAGGAGTCCATCATGGTAGAAGACAGCAAACGTGAATGTAAGAGTTTTGCTTTCGCTTTCTTATTCCGATGTATACGCCGGATATGGGTACTGCTTAGGCCCTCAGTCGAATCGTTTAGAAGATGTTGTTAATTCTTCAATTCGACTTCTTCGAGTCGTACGTAGTTTGATTTTATATCTTCTTTCGTACACTTTTTTCACTCTGGTTTTTACCATCCATTCCTTGCTCGTCGTCATCTCGATCTTTTCCAAGAGTGGAATCTGACTTGAAGTTGTCGATTTTTCATGCAAATCAAAAAAACATCTTCAACCTTCCTTTGCCACTCTCTTTTATACTTTTCTTCTCTCCCCGTCTCTGCTCGAATACCATTCGAGAATCACTCATCACGTGACGTCTGACGTCACTGAAGTGTTTTCTCTCTGAGCACGTGCAAAGAAGTGTAGCGTTAAATGTCAACGGGCCGTGTTTTCGATAGCAGATGCAATGAGCAGTGATGATGGTGATTACGATGATGATGATGATGATGAGGAGGACGATGATGACGAGGACGACGATGATGTTTCACAAAATGATGCTGCATGAAAGACATGTGATACGATGAGAGAGCGTTAAAAGAAATTATGAGATGTAAGATCGTCTATTATCAAGATTTTAACAAATAATAATAATAATTAATGCTTAATAACAACTTGATAGCAAGATAAGCTAGCCATGTGTTACTCAGAAATCAACGAAATTCTTTTGGAGGACGAAAACGTTTTAAATGAATGACATGAGTTTTAATGATTCCTCACAACGTCCTCTCTTCCGAGAAAACTCGTCTGTAATGTCGTCTCTGCATTTGCTGCCTCCACAATTCATATGCGTTCATCATTTTAATACGGATAATACGGCTAATAATATTACGTATAACGACATGCTGTCATGACAGCCCAAGATTGCATAGCCAGTTATAAATATTGACGCCCACCCAGAATTTAGTTTGTAAACAATGTCAAACAAGACGCCATGCAATGAGATGCCTCGTTTAGTAGTTGCTATAAATTCACCTTCGTCGAATAACTAGATTAGAAGTGCGTTATCTAAATATGTTATTGACATTGCATTAAATATGTATTAAATATGCATTAAATATGTATTAAATATGTATTCAGCAAGCATGTCGTGTTAAGGTAGGTATGCTGGAATGGTTGTATTGCATTAGTGTTGCATGTGATGGTGGTAATAATATCAACGATAGCATGTCGGGCACAATGAAGCTGCCTCTAGCAATTGGTTATTTGCGTGACTCCTTTTCGATTCCATGGAGTCAAGCAATTTCCATCCTCTTCCGAGTAGCATCCGTACTGGTTATTTTAACAATACCTTTGAGCTTGTATCAATTCATTTGTATTATTAATTCATTTGTATTATTAATTCATTTGTATTATTAATTCTTTTGTATTATTATTTCTGTCTTGTTTTTTTTTCTATCGCCCTGCATTTCGCCTGCCCGCATTTGTCGATGCATTGGTGACGCAATAAAATGCGATGAAAAACCATCATCTGGACGAGGAAATCCATGCTGCTTCTCCTTGGCTTCCACGTGTTGTTGCCAATTTGTCTTCAATTCAAATTCAACGAAACTTCTCTGCTGGCTTACAATCATACTTTCGCTGGCTTTGCGGCCTCGTTGAGTTTATGGTTTATAACTTGTGGTTTATGAGTTTATAGAGTTTATGAGTTTATATAGTTTATAGAGTTTATGGTTTATAACTTGTGGTTTATAGAGTTTATGAGTTTATGAGTTTATAGAGTTTATGGTTTATAACTTGTGGTTTATAGAGTTTATGGTTTATGAGTTTATAGAGTTTATAAGTTGCCTAGACCAAGTTATGTTAACCTTGAATATTGACTTCGGTCAACTAGACATGAATCGTTGGAGTAATTGCTAATAACGAAGTGGTGAAATAAAAACTGAAGCTTGGAATTAAGGAAGGTGTTATTTTTTGTTTCCCTTTTGCTATTTCGTCTTTCCTCTCTTCGGTCTTAATGTTGCACGTTGTACGTTGTACGTTGTTCTTTCAAGACCACATTGTAGAATATATATATTATATATATTATATATTATATATATTATATATATATTATATTATATATATATTATAGAAGCTAGCTAAGAAGCTTCTCAGTTTGTCAAAATTAGCACCTGCAATATGCCTACGACTTACGATTGCGCTTCAACTTAATGGCTTCTATTTGCACAACTTGAATATTTTGTTTCTAATTTATTATAATTAAACCCCAACGGTTAAAGCTTAAAGTGAGTCATTCATTTATTTATCCAGTCAAGCAGACTCGTGCGTATGTTTTAGAAGTGAAAATGTTTCGAACATATTTAACATTCCACTTTCAAGTTGTCGTTCCTTTGGCAGTTCTTAACAAATTAGTTAACGTAAACATAACATTTTCTCAACGCGTTGCCGTTGACAAACTTTTTTCTCATATCGACTTGCTTAACGACAACCTACTACTACTGCTACTACTACTACTACTTCTTCGCATCGATGAAGTCATTTGTTTATTCTCATACAAGCAGGTGTTGACCTCAATCCCATCACCCATGTTTAACATGTAATAATAGTAATAATAAATAATAATAATAATTATATTAATAATAATCATCATCATCATCAATAAACTTTACTTTTGATCTTCAAAATCATTCAAATGATTAAAGCTTTTTCTTGACGGTGTAAGTTTGATGTAAGTAGGGCCTATAAAATTGCCATTATGAGTAATTTAATTTAAAAATTATTTATTTTAATACAAATAATTTCAAAAATATTAAATTTTAAAATTTATGAAATTTTAAAAGTTATGAAATTCTCTATTTGTCATGACGTTATTATAACAAGTGCAGCAAATATTTATGTTTCGAGCTGCAGGAGCTAATGACAAGGATTATTATGCTAAGCAAACTTATCCTGTGAAAAAAGCAATGCAATAAGAGAATACTATGTTAGGTATATGTATTATGCTGTGTAATATTTTGCAATTACTCCAGATAATTTTTTTTTAATTTTTTAAAATTTTCTGATCATTATTTTAAGCAATAGATCGACTGTGGATAAACTTTCCTTCTACGTTCACGGCTATTTTTGGGACATGCTTTCTTCTTAAGAGTCTTGTGAATATTTTTATGTAATAATAATAATATAATAATAATGTAATAATATTAATAATTATGTAATAATAGTTGTGATTATGTTCATTTCCTGTTCATCTGCGCTATTAACGGCTTGTTAATGGTATCTGATCTTGAAGCTAATTTTTCCAGGAGGTTTTTGAGACCACCCATCAGGCAAGTTCTAAGCAGGAGGGTCTTATTGGAACAAAAGATTCGATTTGTTTTATGGAAAATTTAACAAATGACAAGAAGCAATCTTGTATTCTTATATTTATGAGACAATTACAATGTTTTCCTTCAAGACCATTGGTGACATTGGTCTTAAAAGACAATGCTTTCCTTGTTTTGAAGCCTCTGTTGAACATCTAATGCATCGATTCGTAATGAATGGATAACAGTTCAATAGACGAGCCGACAGATGGATCGTGGGATGTATGAATTGGATGGGGACATTATTTTCATTCGAAGAAGGTGCCTCTGAAAAGATAAGATTTCAGCAGACCTCCGGAGTCGGAAAGGAAATTAGAAAAGGCGCGGCATTGCGAATCTCGCTGCAAGAAGTCCTTCTCATTAATTCTCAAGAATTGAGCAGGAATCCGGAATAAATTCATCGAATGTATGTACTTGATTGAAGCATTCAACGCATGTACGAACGATCTCATAAGTAAGTTTTGTCATCTCATCTTAACCGATGACAATTTACATCGATTGCAACGTAGGAGCTAATGGCATTCGATCGACTGACATGACGGAATGTACAATAATTCTTGATGTTCACAAACTTCATCCTTTAATAAAGTTCTTTGAGCTGCAGAGAGATGATTACTGCAAGAGCCAAGAACTTAAATGACTGTAAATCTAATAAATCAGTTCAGTTCAGTTCACCTTCTTGGCTGCTACTACTGCAACTGCAACTGCAACTTCATCGTGGCTCATTCACGAGACTGCCACACATAAGTTATGTATCGGAATCATTTAGCTAACTAATTTACTTTCAATCTATTTTTATTAGGTTCAAAAGAATATGCACTCTCTGAACATTAATATCTCGCCAGTGACCTGGGATGCCATGAATCGTGAAATTTCATTCTGCAGAAGAAGCTTATCCGGAAACATGAAATTTCATTTACTATTATTTATTTATTTATTTATTTATAATTTTAAGAACTACATCGCGAGTAGGTACGACTCTGTCATTTCAAGGTTAAAATAAGCAATGAAATAATAGCTGAAATCAGCTGCAAGAATTTGTTGCTTTCGAGCAGAAGATCCTGTCTTTCTTCGTGGGAGTTATCAATTTATCCATTCATATCGTTTGACCGTTCACATTGTTTGTCCATTCACATTGCTCGTCCATTCACATCGTGCCTCGAATCTAATTCATCCAATATTCGCAATTATCATTCGCTATTTTCTCGCAAGATCGTTAATATTTTGAAGTGTGTCTCAATTGCATAATGACAGACGACTTGGTATTTATTTTTCATGTTAGACTTCAAGGATAGAATGGTAGCAGCAGTATTGATGGTAATAATTGCTATTATTATCATTATTATTATTATTGTTGATATAAGTAACGATTAATTTAATTTTCATGAAGCTCCATCTCTTCTATTGCAATAAATTCTCAGTACTTGTGAGCTCTTCTTCAACTATGAAATATATGTGGAAGTTTGAATGAATGTTTTACCAAAAAGGATAGCGAAGTAAGACTTGTTTATCTTTTCCTCAGATCTTTAAAAGTGCATTAAATTTCACAATTCCATGATTTCTTCGATATTTATTTGTTGCTGTCATGCAAACACTGAATTGCTTAGAGTAAAATATGTTTGTACTCGTGCGTGAGTAAATAAATCATTCTTCAGGCCTCTTCCCCTCAGCGGCGTTCATCGTGAATTCTCAGTTTGTCATCCGTCTACATGTGTGCTCTGCTTTCAAACGTTTATTCCTCGAGTTTCTTTCTTTACTCAGTCTTTCGATCCATCTTTACTTTTCAAATCATTTCTTTTACTTTCATCCTATTTTCCTTCTTTTGGATTCATTCGCACTTAAAGTGCATCTCCAAACGGTTTCAGTTCTACTTTGGAAATTCGAGACTTAATAGCGATAATAATAATAATAATAATAATAATAATAATAATAATAATATAATAATAATAATAATAATAATAATAATAATAATAATAATAATAATAATAATAATAATAATAATAATAATAATAATAATAATAATAACAACAATAATAATAATAATAATAATAATATAATAATCGATGATGACGATGATGCTATAGGAATGTTTAACGGAAGATTTATAAGGTTTAGTTGTAAGCAAACCTTATGCTTTATACGTGAGAGTGATTTGGTCGATTGCACCGGTTGTAATGGTGGTGCGTTTTGTTCTTCTTTATTCTACTTTTTCGTCTTTCTATTTGGAAGCAAGTCTCGCCAGGAAAGTATTGCATGATGCTGATCAATTAGGACCAGTTAAGATCAATTAAGATCAGTTAAGATCAATTAAGATCAATTGGGACCAATTAGGACCAAACTGGCAGACAATCGACGTCCTTGTTTACAATTGTATTTACTTTTTATCCTTGGAAGTGACGAGATCCTCTTGCATCTGCAACGTCTAAATAATACGTCTAAAGCAACAACGACTACTATCATAACGATGGCAATCCATAAGTCTGACCGATAAGGAAGCCTTTCCTATGGAATTCTCTCCTGTTTTCCAAGCGAAGCGTGGAAGGGAATATGTGGAAGAGATAAAATGTCTGCCTGCTGAATGGTTATTCTTATTATTACGTGGTTGTGCTTTTAATTCTATCTCCTATTATATTATTAACACCAATTATATTATTAACACCAATTATATTATTAACGTTAATGTTTGTTCGTTCTCTCAAATTCAGCCGTTGGTCATTGGCTGTCGATCGTTATTGCTTTATGCGTGCATTCCCGTGACTTACTTTTATCGTGATTTTAACGATACAAAATGATGTCAAATCGTACCGTAATCATATTATTATTATTATTTACGTTGTCTGTATTTTTTTTTATTATGGGCGTGTGCAGCAGCTGTACAGAATTACACCTGAATGAGTGGTTTCGCACCTGTCTTTCCATGCTCCAGTTTTTCTGCTTGTAAGAGCCTTGGATTTTGCGCTTCATCCATTGATGATGCGAGTTGTTTCAAGTTAAGAGCAAGTTTATGGCTCTTTCCACCATTTCCTGTTAAAAAGTTCCACGTTGCATGGCGTTAATGAATTTCCAGTGCATTTACAAGTTTTTCGCGCCTTTCGGAATGGATTTCTTGTGAATTTTCGTGGACGACAATCTAACAGAATGAATCCAAAGAAAGAAAGCAACTTGCCATTGGCTTGCCGAGTAACTAACTCATGTAATAACTCATTAATGGAGACTTCACTTTCTCAGTACTCAATTTCAATGCCCTATAGTTGTTGTTGTACAAAATGCTCGACTCGCGAGGACATCCTCGCGATGATAATAGTGATGGTGACGATGATGACGGTGATGGTCGTGATGGTGGTAATAATAATATCAACGATAGCAAAGATAATGAATTAATAACGATGATAATGTTCTATCGATATGTTCATGTTCGTACAACTAGCTGTGGCTTGGACAATAATTTGCTTTATTTTCTCACGTTTCGGTCGCATAAGACCACCTACCTTGAAAATATTCAGCGATTGGCCATATCTGTGCATATATCTGAGCGCATCCCTGCTCCTCTAACAAGTGTTTAACGAGAATGGCGCCAAGCTCTCAGGAATAATTTCCTGTCTTTCCCTGATGCACCTTGTGAATGCACGCTGAATTATGAATCCTCGGTGGATTGTGAATTGTCGTGTGAATTGCAAAACACGCTCCTCATCTTTATTTATTTATTTACTTATTTGGTTAAAGTCCGTTGCATAACTAGGATGATTTGGACTTTGCTCGTCATCTATTTGCATTTATATTTATATTTAAGATTGTTTAAAATGCTCGGAAGAACATTTCGGCTTGTGAATGCATATTTAAGTCTTCTTTCGACGCGACCAATGGCGACTAACACGTACATTGTATTCATCTTAATTTTATATAATAAAAGTTAGGTCATAAGGGTCAAAAAGATTGATAGGTCGATATTGTATTCATCATAATTTTATAAAATAAAAGTTAGGTCATTTGCCTTCTGACATTTAAAGATACCTAATTTAATAATTTGTCATTTTCAAAATCTCTTCATTTTCATTGCACGCGTTGGCTATTTGATTGCTTCTGATGCTACAGGCTGTATTTTCCAGCCAGTCTTCTTTGTACGTGTGATGTCAAATGAAATGTACGTGCGATATCAAATGAAATGTACGTGCGATGTCAAATGAAATGTACGTGCGATGTCAAACGAAATGTACGTGCGATGTCAAACGAAATGTACGTGCGATGTCAAATGAAATGGTGCTTGGGGAAAAATGAGAAGATGCTTCTTAAAAGTTTTCATTTGTTTCACATGTTGCCATTAATTTACTGTCTCTAGTTGACCAACATTATTAGTGATTAAAGTCACTTATTTAATGAAATATTGACATTTGCGATGAAAATTTCAAAATGAAACGCGACAATGATGCAAAACTATTTTTTAGGAAACTTCAAGAAGGAATGAAGGAACTTGGAGAAGATTAAATCTTTCCTACTAAACAAGTGGAGTGTTGTGCAATATGGAACAGTTGGTCAAGTTCATTTCAGACAGCATTTCAGATATGAATTGTAGGGGTGCTGGTCTTGGTGCCGGTCTTGGTGCCGGTCTTGGTGCCGGTCTTGGTGCCGGTCTTGGTGCCGGTCTTGGTGTCGGTGCAGGTGTCGGATCCTACGAACGCTCCACCTCCGCGGCTCCGTTCTTCACGACGGACGGAAAGACTTGCGAAGGCGACAATCCGTGGATCGAAAACTCGAACGAACCGCGTTTCGCCGTCGAAGAGAAGCCGGTCGACGCGAACGACCGACGCGTCTCGAACGACGGCGAACTCTCGGCAAGTTTCTCTCGCTCGGCGAGCGGACCGGAAGAGCGGAGCGTTTCTAGACGGCATTGCGGCAAGTTTCCAGAGAGCTGCGGTGAGGAAACCTTAGCCGGCCTCATTAGCATTTTATTCTTCACAATTCTAATTTTGGCATTACATTTACAAAATTACAAGTTACCATTCTAACCATAAATTAACATTACTCGTTGTATTTTAAAGTTCTCATGCACCGAATTTGCATTCCAAATAACGATTAGAATTTTACCGGCAAAAGTTTAGAGAATTTCTCCTTCTGGATGGACTTTTGCGGGTTCACCGATTTTGAATTTCCACGTTCTAGCCGGACGTTACGCGTACGTTCGGTATTTTCGGTACAGATCTGGTTTTAAAACTTTCTCTTTTAAAGAATGGTGGACATTCACACCCAAGGTTGCCAACAGAAATTTCTTTTTATGTCCCTAGCCACGGCTACCACGGACCCTTTTTGTCGATTTGGTAAAAAAAAAGGTTTTGAAACCCGGAGGTTCTGGAAAATTGCCGCGCCCTCGATCCTCCGGGCGGTCTCGTCCTTTCCGGCCTTATCTTTGTTATTGCGTAATGAGTAATGGACGATAAAAATAATAACTATGACTCTTCCAAGACTTCCGACATTATCTTCAGATGTGGGCAGTATCATAAATTTCGTTCATCAGAAGTTGTTAATCCATTTCCTTTCGTATCTACCCGTGCATTTTCCAAGTGTCTCAAAAGACTTTGCAGAGTAACTTTTAAGTGGCTTTAATGTCATCAGCATTGTGGTGATACAGTATCGTAAATACTGTGGTGATACAGTATCGTAAATATTGTGGTGATACAATACCACCAATATTTTGGGATTGCATGGAGGCAATGAGAGGAAAGATGTTTATATCTCTTTTTGTCATCATCATCATCATCATTACCCTAACCAGTCACCACAACATGCCACCTAAGCTGCTTCATCATGTACACATCCGCATTATTGTCATCATCTCTTGACTGTTAGCTTCTTAATCATAATCTACCTCATCCATAATCTACGTCCAAGAGGAAAATGTTCCTTAATGACTTTCATCCAACATTCTGATAGCATGCTGTGGTCATTTTTGTACATTACGTGTATTTTGTGTGACGGCGGACTGCGGTTTTCTATTTTGTTTGAAAATTTCCATCACGGACCGGAGCGATATTTTCTGCAAGTAATTTAATATCAATTGTATAAATGCTGTTTTAATTACCTGCAATTTTTGTAATTGATATAACTTAACCTAAATTTAAACCTAGTGTTCCTAGCAAGTACGGCATTTTAGTGTACTCGTTTTCACTCCGACATCTGCGTCCGAGTGCTTCCGATGTCGTCGAACGGGGTTATTAATCGACCTAGGTTACCTGGATAGGATACCTGGACGTCGCAGCGATCGGCAGCCTGCTCTTTGCTGCTTCCGTGGATTAGGAGGAATCTATTGTACAGAGCTCACCTTTACATTGCTTCGAACTTTACTTCTTTCTCCTTTCCTTCCGTCTCGACGTTGCCTTCCTGTTTCGTAACTCTAATTCCTTCGTCTGCATCTATCTCCAACTTATACTGTTTGATCATTAATCATGTTTCTTCTCACCATCTTCGCGGTCGCCATCATCCTCGTTCTCAAAAATAATAATGGTCGTCATGGAAACTTGAATGAATGATCATTTGCAATGCCTTGAAAAGTATGTATCTCACAACCCTTGATGGAAAATTCAAAAATTTACTTTATAGGAAGCTGGCAGCTGTTTGAGATGGAGTAGATAAGCTCATAGTAGATCTGCCTGCGGACCTTTCGAATTCTGTATCTCTCCGAATGAAAAGCAAATGGTTAACTTTCAGTGTTTTCCGGTCTCAATTGAGTACGACCCCTTCGATGACGGTCGCTTATTACCCATTTAAACCTTCCCTCCAGTCTCGACATACCATATCTAGCCATGTAAAAATATCGGTCTATTGATACTATATGACAACGATGATGTTATGCAATAGGCTGTGGATATATTTTCTATTTCATTCATTGCCGAGACTTTAAAAGGCCGACGAATCTTGCCGGAGATGTTTACGAATGCCTTGAAAATTGCATGAAATCATTATTGTGGCTAATAGCAATATGCCCGACGTCATTAATGCTCGTATCTGTGGAAAGTTTGCCAACAAGAGCTTTCCTTTTTTGTTGGTTTTGAATCATTTCACTTGAAGATGACCTTACCATTGACAATGAAATATTATTCATATATTATTATTGATATTGATGTGGATATATTACTTATATATTACCATTGATATTTATATTATTCATATATTACCATTGATATTTGTATTGATACATTATTCATTAATTACCATTGGTATTGATGTGGCTGTATTATCTATATACTACCATTGATAATACATCTGCTTGGTTGAAAGTATTTATAAGGACAATTTATTATTAACTTATTATAACTGTTATTACGTAATCACAGGAGATGATCTAATGAATAAAATCTAATAGAATTATAATTTGAATTAGTTCCCCCGTAAATGTAATAATTTTCACTTTTGAATGTTGCTCGTACGGATGCCCTGTTAAAACCTTACGCACCTCGCAGTGTAGATAGATAGCTAGATACTGCTTACTCGTTCATGATAATAGTCGCATTTCTTGGCATAAAAAAGCTCGAGAGCTGATCAAATGATCGGAGGCAGCTGTGAAATTCATTTCAAGGTTCCTCCCACGTAACGAGGACACCGAACGAGACCGCAGAGTGTCTTTGAGCTTCCTGTCGGTTGCTTCCTGTGCGCGCGGACGTGTGCGCTCCTGTGTGTGCTCTTGTGTCGTTTCATGCGTGACTTTCTGAGTGACGCGGTTAACAATGGAATCGTCGCTTGGACTTATTTTACCAGTCTCTCGAGAGCCTCTTATTGTATTGTTGTATTTTTGTTGTATGTCATCCCTTCACCACTCCCTCCTCGGCTTTTAACGCCACCAAAAAGATCCAATGATAATAACAATAATAATTATGGTAATAATAATAATAATAATAATAATAATAATAATAACAATAATAATTATGGTAATAATAATAATAATAATAATAATAATAATAATAATCTCTTTGAAATGATAAAAGGACAAAAGTTGAGTTTTTTTTCTTTCTTTGACCACTCCATACGTGTGACACACGAGACACTTAATTAAGAATTAAGAATTTATTTAACCAATAAACAATTTAAATATTTAAATTAAATAATTTAAAATATTAGATAAATAATAATTATTTACTGGACAACATGCTATTATTCTCATTTCACAATGTATTTAACTGACGCAGACCAGTAAAGCTTTTTACCTGGATTAAGTTATAATGGACGATTTACGTCTGCTTCTGATAAGATGAGGCATTTAGCAACATTGAAAATGAATGCTGGAGTTGAAATGACATGAATTAGGAATTATGAATTATGCAATTTCATCAGTCAGGGAGGCATGTGTGACCGCAGTTCTCGATTATGCGTGCATTTGCTTAAAGGTGAAGCTATTAAAATGACAGTTGTCAAATTAATTCATTCTCGTCTGCCTTTCAATTTGGCTCCTAACTCTGTTACCAGTAGCGATAAGGACGTTCAAATCCAAGCTAGTGCCTCTGATTGTCTGACAATTAATTAATTAATTGTTTAATTGGTTAAGTAAGGGAAGACTAGGCGTTATCCTGTTAAGCCGTGTCGATGACGTAAGTGTTGTCTTAACTTAACGGCGAATATTTTGTAACGATTTCTTTAATTATGTCGGCACGATGTACAAACCATTGATGAAGGATTATAAGTTCTTCTCTATTCCACATTCATTTGCATTCCCTTCCCTACTATGAGCTGTTTTAGTTATTTAATATCTCTCGATGTTAATGGTGAGGATTTGATGGTAATATGCAAGATCATAATATATGCAATACTAATTTATGATAACAGACCTATATTATTTAATTGTAACATACAATATTATTTGATGGTAATTGACAGTCGTTAATATAATGAAACATTCATCGATTTGTTTAAATTAATTGGTTAATGGAAATGATCGCAGCAGTTTCTTGGTCTTTGGCTTGAAATTGATCGTGGCTTTGATTGTCTTTGCTCGTCTACGTTGCCTTGATGTCGATAAGGACATTATTTGCTAAAATTAATTTGCTTCAATTAATTTCCATCAATTAATTCCGTATAAGATTCAGTTTCCAGCGGTAGTTGGGCTTACTGTGTCATAATATTGGCGGATAGCGTGTTCAACGTGTTGTTTATTTTCATTCTTAATCCACTCATACTTCCGTCTCCAACCTTTTCTCGAAGCGGTTCACTGCTGTCACCTGCTCACTGGTTCGCCACTGTGACAATATTTTTAATTTATCTTTTAACATCACCTTGAATAATAATATTAATAATAATAATAATAATAATGTGACTTTTATTATCGTTTCATCTCGATTATTACATTTCATTGTGTCATATTGTCACGTTATTTAAACGATTTATACTAAAAATTAAATGGAACATTTAAAGAATTGTTGAATTAATTACAACAACTTATCCTTCCTGTAATATTAGTTAACAGTGTTTCATTAGCATTAATGGAGCAATTTATTTCAATGTGGGACGGACTTCGTAACGACATTGTTAACCATTTCAACTTTTAGTGAAATCGGATGTGATTTGCAATGAATGACTGAAGATGATGATGATGATGACGACTGTGACCACGACTATGGCCACGACTATGGCGATGGCGATAATGTTAATTATGATAAAGATGCTACTGCGACATGCAATGATTTCCAGGCTCGGTAAACGACTTGCGGTAAAGTTTTCAAGGGGGGGGTGGTTTGACGTTGCACATCATCGCTTGTATTTATCGCCTGTAAATCATACACCCTATATTAATTAAACTTTTTATAAGATATCAACGAATAATATGACACGTGATTCTTCAGACCGCTTTCTGTCTCCCTTTCGTTCATTTTCGTTAAAATGAATGTCTTTTTGCGACCTTGACCATCGCCAATTGGTACTTTCTAGACGAATTGGAAGAAGGGATATTTTAAAGGAAGCCTTTATAAATTCACAGACGTGTCTGGTTTTCGCGGGGAGTCATAAGTTTCGCTTTTCCGCTCTGCCTTTGTGAATTATTTATTTATTGCCCAACCACGGAGCAGTTGCTCGGCATAATTTGAAGTGATCGTTATGAATTCAAAAACAGTCTCCTCATTAAAATTCTTAGTCGAGGAAACTAAGAACACCGGTGGCTTCCATGCTTCCAACGTGGGCATGCCGTTAGCACGGATGGATAATTGCATCTAAAGTTGTCTTGCCGGCATCGTGCTAATTCCGAGTTGCAACACGACGACGTCCGTCCCCGTGGAATGTGAAAATCTAATCAGAAAGTGACCAAAGGAGTTTTGACTTGATTTTCAGAGAATGACTCTGTAAATGAGCTCAATTGAATGAAATAATTTTCCTTCATCTTTTTCATAACTATATCATCATCATCTATGTGGTCTTTTTGCACTATTCTGTAAGACATATCTGACTGCGTCAATTAATGATTATCAAAATTATACAGTCTTCTTATTTATGATATCTGCTATCAATGAAACACATTACCATCTGATTGGTAGTGTCCTACATAAATTAAAACAGCCTCTCGTGCCATGCATTTGGTGCTATACAAATGGAGTTACATTTGTGACTAAGAAGCATTCTTATTGTACTCGAGCCGATAATGAATTCTGATTATTTTTGTTTTAATTTTCAAATTCATTCGTACGAATTGCTTTGGCTCGTCGGGTCGGTAGTTTGAGTGATTCGAGTCACGTCGTTCAGGTGTGAAGAAGAATATTTTTCAATTCGATGTCGTAAACTCTGCTTTTGCAAGTTTGCCGAACTAATGCACTTTTCAGTGCGACGAGTTCGTGCCTCGAGAGCCCGAGAAAGAGCTTAATACTTAATAGTATGCCGTGTCGAGTAAATGTGCCGAGAAGGACGTGCAGGCGATGACGACGTCAGCCCGAACCCTAAACGTAGAATTGAACTCTGTTGGAGATGCTGATGGTACTAGATGTCTTCTCGATGATGTCTCCTCGCGCAGGAGGCACTAGTCCCGCGTTTCCTTCATTCCACAGATGCCCTCCTGCGGGACCGTAAATCACCGTTATTCAAAGTTTCATTTTCATGCATAACTGCACACGAGTTCTTGGCTATCATTACTCCATTTATATCATCGTTATACTTATATCGTTTAATATATATTTAAAATATACTATTTATACCTTTATCGTACTTTTATCATTTACATTATTTATACCATTATTAAGCTTAGGTCATTATTTTATTATTATATTTAAGTTATTATTACGCTTATCTGCAAGGTCATCCCTTCTTACCATTAAGTTCCTGGCATCATTTCTTCCAAATAAAATTACTGTTATTATTTTTATTTATTATTATTATTATTATTATTGTTATTATTTTTGTGTGCAATAAAATGAAATAACATTTCATATCATTAAATGTATATATTATGTATGTATATTATATAGTATGTATTTGAAGGAAGAATGTCATTTTGTTCCAGAAACATCTCAGGATGTCGTTCAACAGAGCCACGTTTCGTCCAGTAAGAGTCCTTCGGTGCTGGCCAACGACATCATCGGACCCCTACTGCTCGAGGTGATGTTACCGGTGAAAAAGTCTCGTCGTTCGTAGATCTTGGCGCTTAGTATATATAGTATACACTGTATGAATACTATTTTGACGCGACTTTGTTCCTAGCTGCTCGCTTGACCCGTGCAGTACATTCAATGTTATCGAGAACTCGATCTTCAGATTTATATTTACTGAATTCATCCTTCATCTCATGGATCTTACATATGAATGGATGGATGGATGGATGGATGGATAGGTGGACAAGGTATTTTGGTTTAGTTTGTGTTATTAAACAAGTGTTTCCATGAAATTGGAGATATGGTACTTTGTGTTATATAATAATGGATAGAATTTCAAGGGAGAGTGGGATTTATGGCAGAAAGAATGAATATTCATGTATGCATAGATGGTTGGATGAATATTCATGTATGCATAGATGGTTGGATGAATATACATGTATGCATAGATGGTTGGATGAATATTCATGTATGCATAGATGGTTGGATGAATATTCATGTATGCATAAATGTTTGGATGAGTAGAAGGAGAGAATGTGTAATTTTCTTCATTAAAGCAAAGTGCAAGAAATATGAGAAGTTCTGAACAGCTGATTTGGATGTTGCTCTGTGATGGTGATCGTGATGATGATGATGATGATGACGACAATGTCTAGTGTAATTGGTCAATTACAGCTGGGTGGAATATTTCTTATTATCTCCGTGCACTGCCGGCAAATCGTGCACAACTGGTTCTGATTTGCTCTCCTCCACCAACACCATTATTACCATCATCATCATCATCATCATCATCATCATCATCATCATCATCATCATCATCATCCATCATCATCATCATCATCATCATCATCATCATCATCATCATCATCATCAATCATCATCATCATCATCATCATCATCATAATTATCTTCTTCATCAGCATTGCCATCATTGTCATTATCTTCGCCATCTTTATGGAGTCTCATACGGAGAGTTCGTGCAAAAAAGCATCAAAATGGTGTCCGGATAGTGGCGATCAAATTGCTTCTTACGAACTTCAGCTCTTGCTATTTTGCTACTAACCGAAAGATGGCGATGACGATGATGGTAATGGTGGTGGGAATGAATTATGCTACTTATTAATATTAGCAACAATGATTGCAAATAATAATAATATTGATGATGATGATGATAGTAATAATTAATATAATATGAATATTGATATTAATAACATTAATGATGTCGAGTAATTGAAGGTTATAAAACTGCTTTTAGATTCACGACGATGGCTCTGACCTAATGTTTTCCAAGTGGCACCATTTGTTCGTTCTTGTTAATTGTCGCTAATTATTATTAATTATTGCTAGTTATTGTTAATTGTTGTTAATTATTGGTAATCGTTAATTGTTGCTAATTGTTTCTGTTCATGTAATTGCCAATAATTAGATCATAATGTATATTCTTTCGGTTTTGTTTTTTCGCTTTGCTTTCATAAGTATATTAATATTATTATTATTATTATTATTATTATTATTATTAATATTATTATTTAATTATTAATTATTTTTATACGTGAATTATACAATAGAGATGATGTAATGAAAGGTGTTTAAAGTGCTGAGTTTTCAAGCTCTCATTGTTGTTGGTTAGTGGTGATCAATTAATGAAGTGATCAATTGTGATTAGTAGCCCTGCGGTGACCGAATTTGTAATCTTGAAAGTAAAGAAAAGGGACTTCGGGTTACGTTTTAGTTTTAATAAGTCGCTTGGTAAATTGGGTCTAATTGCGAGGGAATATTCCATACTACTAATGTGGATATGCCTTTTGGCATGCTGGGAAGATGATGATAGAGGAGAGGGTTATCTTAGGAATTGCACTACTTTTCAAGTCTCTTGTGATCTTTGTGAAGTTTCAATGAGTCCGTTTAGTTCCATCAACGTTATTAGGGTGCCTAATTGTCTTCGCGTTGACGCACGGCTACTATGTCGTTCGATCGGAGCACAAAATGCGATCGTTTTGCTGCGTCCCCGTTTTCGGGCAAACCTTCCCTTCGATGTTTCCTACCGCCGGTCCTACCGAGCGAGAGCTGCCATCGCTTCCTTTCGAGTTTAAGATGAACTTATGAATAATTATTTATTTATTTTACCATGCAGGCTCTCGATGGCTTCTTATTCATGGTGGACAAAAGGAATGAAATACAGTTCATCTCAGAAAATGTTACTCAGTACCTCAAGTACACGAAAGTATGTCTCTGAAACGTGGTCTTTTGACTGATCTTTTCAAATCCACTTCCTTTTATTTTATTTTATTTTCCGTCATTTAGCATTTAACGGGCAACTGTTCGATTTTTCGTAGTTTCGACCGATGGCAATTTTATGTGATTTTTAGGTTTGTTCCGTAGTGCTAATCGATGCAATTTGAAAGTAAAAGAACTGCCATCATTGTAGGAGGACCTGATAGGGAACAGCATCTTTAACTTGATACACTTCGAGGATCACGAATTTTTCACCAAGGCCCTGGACGTCCTCATGTTCGATGCTTCTTGTAAAAGTCCATCTTTCACCTGTCGCATGCTCATCAAACAACCAGGTTAGATTGGTCTTCTGTAAAGTTCTTCAAAGAAAAGATTGGTTATACAAATTATGATGATAATAATAATAATAATAATAACAATAGCAATACATTTTAATTAAATACAGGCTACATTAAATTTCAAGGCCAATAACTATATAATATGTTAACATGTTCATTTTCCTCTGAAGGCAAAGGTCAACCTGTGTATGACAAGATGCAGATCACCACCACCATTCAATCTTATCCTTTCGAATCCAAGTCTAATCCAGGTAAATTTACCGGTCGTATTTTCTAACTTTATCTCGCTTTTATAATTTGTTCCACGTCGATGATTTATGTTGACATAAAAAACAATTACGTAAATTACGTTTGGCTGTGTTGATTATCTAAGATTATGAAGTTGTTACAAGTCCACCTTTTTTATAAATTTCACTCCTCTTCAATGTTCGTCACACCGAGTCATCTAAAGAAAAGGACGCTCAGTGACTGCTAAGCGCTCGTAGGTATGAAATCCTGGTTTCAAGTGATCAGGGGTTTGAAAATAATTCTGACCAATTGCAAACAAGTCGTTGTCGTTTTTACCGGAAAGTTTGCATTGCACGAGTTTATTATTAAAAGATGATGTGTCGATTTTGTGCAAATATTTCAGGAAATCACTTTTTATTACAAGGATAAGGGGAGAATTCACCATGTAGTCATTACGATATTAATGTATTATTGTATTTCTCAAAATTGGTAAGGGTTATGTGTTTACATCACAAATGCTTTCAAGAGGTTGGGATTTCCAACTGTTGTTTTCATTGGTGGGACTTTTTTAAGCAGTGAATATGAATATGAATATGAATGTGAATGTGGACAGAATTTGTGAGAGTTTTTAGTTAATTTCGTTCCTCAAAAGTGTTTAGGTGTTCATAATTGACTATTTATTAATAACAAATAATATTTATTATTATTATTATTATTATTATTATTATTATTATTATTATTATTATTGTTATTGTTATTGTTATTGTTATTATTATTATTGTTATTGTTATTATTGTTAAGACTACAACTTAAGGCCTCTCTTGTCTGGCAGTTGTATTGACATTTTGTTCTCAAATTACTTGCCAAAGTGTTAGGAAGATTATATTAACGGTGATCCCATGGGTGAAATAAACATTTATTTATTTATCCCACTTTTGACCAAATTCCATTTTTAATGAGTTTGAAATTATTAAGTTAATATCAATATACTTTTTATATTAATATCAAACTATTGTTACAAGAATAATTTAACTAATAAATTAAAAATGTCTGCTTGCTTTTTTAAAATTAACAATTGAATGCACAAGAAGAAGGTTTTCTTCTTGGTTTAAATTCATTGGATTTGTTGTGGGGGGGCAACAACTGAAGGAGTTTGTACAAACTGCAGATCCTAAAGTAGAAGGTGTTTTCAACTGCTATTCGGTACTTTTGTTCAGTACTTTTATCGGTACTTTTATTCGGTACTTTTGTTCGGTACTTTTATTCGGTACTTTTACTCGGTACTTTTGTTCGGTATTTTTATTCGGTACTTTTGTTATCCTTGCTTCGTGGAAATTATCAACGGTTTTTGTCTCGGGTATCGGAGGAAGCCGTGGATAGTATTATGAATCTTTTATCTTTAGCATTAATATTACAACAATATTAATATTATTATTATCATCATCATCATCATCATCATTTAATTACGTCAATTGTTTTATTCAGGCAGTCAACTGGTGGCCTGCGTGGCGAGAAGGATCGGAGTGCCGAAGCCGAACATACCCTCCGCGGAGATCGAACAATTTACCACCAAGCAGGACGTCAAAGGAGTCATATTGGATACTTGGTATTCGCTCGGCCCTCGTCGGCGCGGAATGAATGAATCTAGGACGATCGCGTCGATTAACATTATAGTATTACACAAACAATGATGACGATTAATTTTTATTTCCGAGCTTGAATTTTAAAAATAATGAAGAGATTGTCTTTTTCAATTTTCCAAACGCGCCAAGCGGTCTGAATCCGGACAATTTCGGTTTCTCCAACTTGATCGGACAGAACATTCAGAACTTTTGTCACGTGAACGACAAACCTCAGCTGTTCAAGCACCACAGGGAAGGTGGGAAGTTGCTCGTATTTTATTCCTTTGTTCGTTATTTCTTCGTTTCGTTCGACAAGCATGCACTTGACGGCTTCGTAGGGTTGAGTTGTTCGAGTGGTTTGATGGGTTTTACGTCGTTTTACGTCGGAATAAAATAGCTATTGTTCCACAACACAAGTACATTTGCATATGTGTAGATATTATGAACCTGAAGAAATGTAAAAACCTTAGCAGCAAGTTAAGTGAAATAGCATTTTTAGTAACTTTGTTCATTTTCAGTTCTAAGCAGTGGAACAAATACAAGTGGAGTCTATAGGTTTAAACTAAAGGAAGACAAATACGTCTTCGTTCAAACGAAGAGCCAACTCTTCAAGAATCCAGCGAATCCCAAACTAGACTTTGTCATGTCAACTCATTCAATAGTCAAGTGGGTTGTCTTTGCTATCACGTAGCATAATTTATACTCCTGTAAAATGGATATTATGTAATATGTAATATCAAATCGATCTTTTATTACGACGTAGACGACATCCACTCCAGTATTTTTTACTTAAGTAAACTAACTTTAAAAATTGAATTTAAAATAATTTTCTTAGGTAAATTAATATAAAATATTTAGTTGGAAGCAAGCATGTATTGTTTGAACAATCACCATTCTTTGGTTACTTCTACAAACAGGGAATGTTGTGGTGACAACGAGCTGAAGGGGACTGCCTCTTCCAGCCTGGTTAAGGCAATCATCGGACAGACCGGAAACAAGTCAAAAATGAGGTAACATCTTCGTTAAGCTTTTCGTGGAATGGATATCACCACGGAGACGGGGAGGCTGATGACGATCGTGGCCAAGATCGAGATTACCTGATTATGAATTTAGGGATCCAATTATGAAATACATCGAGCAGCATGCCAATGATAATAACAATTTGTTATTATGTTTTAATCATATTCTGATTTCGTTAATTTCAAAACAGGCATCAACAGTCCAATGAAGATTCATTTGGCGATTTTCAATCCATCCAATACCAGTATCACAAAGCAGATGTCGGAGAAGGAGACGACGACGTCACCGTCACGCATCCCCGATACTGGAGAGGCGGCAGGGGCTCGCATCGCGGTTGCGGAACCGCGGGGAGCGATCGTCCGAAGTCCAGAGGAAGGGGAGATAGGCCGACCGCTCGACCCGTGGGAAGACCCAGACTACATCCCGGTGGTTTTGCTTCGTCGAGGCTCCACTCTCGGACGTCGAAGTCGTCGGAGGTCGAGCGGGATTCTTTCGGAAGGGACGGATGTCCTCCGGCCGCCTGGAGCGACCCGAGTCGTCGAAGACGCCGGCAGCACCTCCCGCGTTCGAACTCCACGACGATGGGCTGCGAGGATGAAATGTATTCTCAGTGTTCCTTTAATAAACACCTGGAGAACGTCGCGGTCTTCGATCCCGAGAATAACTTCCTCGCCGACGTGGGGAATTTCGGTTCTCGGCGGCATCGCCTCCAGAAAGAACTCGGCCAGGAGACGTCTGCTTCCGTGGACAACTTTCCAGATGTGAACAATTCTGCCGATTTCTTGCCCGCCTCCGAACAATCCTTCCTCGATGAACTGCTGGCTGAAACTTCAGAAATAAGTGATTCTTTCCTTAGCGACGATTTCTGCATGGATTTTGATGAATCAATCTTGGACGAGGTTACGAAACAGAATCCGAGAAGCAATTTCACTCGGAGCAGCTTCGGTTTCACCCCAGTCGACAACTTTAGCAAGCCGACGAACGTACTTCAGCAGAATTTTAACGAACCTCTTTCCTTTGCTCCGCCCTCGAACGATATCCGGTCGTCCTACAAACGGACCGATTTTAGAGGCACGTTGGCAGACGACCGCACCCACCTGACGGATCTTCTGGCGGACGGAATGGCCGGGGAACGATCGAGAAAAGAAGCGTGGTCTCATAAAATCGGCGACAAGAAGAAGGACAAAGAAGGTTCCAATTCGAACATCATCCTGAAGAAATTGTTGAGTCAAGAAGATGAAGAAAACGAAGACGACGACGACAGTCAAGGCAACAGAAGTCAGGAAAGCGGAGGAAGAGTTCTCGCCCTCCTCACTCAGGGCACGGCCATCGGAGAAGTGTTTCCGGGCGGCATCTGCAAGCAGCTGAAGAAGGAGCTGGAAAACAATTCTCTGAACAACAACAACAACAACATAATGAATGGAAGCAACATCAATAACGGCAACAACAAGACAATCATGAGATCTATCAAGGACGGCGCGTGTTCTCTACCCCGCCCGATGACGGCCTACGAAGATCCGAAGAAATTGTACCATCTCGGAGACCAAGGCAACATCTCCGGAGGATCGATTAGGTTGCTCGAAGAGGCTTTGAACAACAGCAACAACAATGTTTCTGAGAACATGGCTTGCAAAGAAAGGCAGAATGTTCTACTCAAGGTTTTGTTGATTATGAGAAACATTATTTATTTCTTAATTAACAATTTTAATTTATTAAAAAAGATTAATAAATAGTATTTATTTCTTGAGTCGTTCAATTTATCGTTTATTTCTTCTTCATCTTCTTAACACCTCGGACGATGACGTTGTTGTTTAAAGGAGTTGTTGAATGAGAAGAGCAACCTGTCGACGCCTTCCGTTCAATCGAAACTTCTCAAGTCGCTGCTCGCATCGGACGAGGCACGGAAATGTTTTTTCATTAGTTTCTCTTGGTCGATTTGAATTTTCAGACAGTTCATCGTTTTTAAATTTTATTTTTCAGGCAAACTTTGGGGCACTGGAAGAAAAGTGCAGCCTGGAAAGTAGTGTCGGTCTTTTGCCAATCGTGGAAAGGAACCCCGACGACCAATTTTTTACAGAGGATGCAGCCGGGAATTTCAACAATTCCGGAAATAACGACGGCATCATTAGCGATGACTTCTTGTCGTCCAGTTTTTCACTTGATTTTGACTGCATGACAAACTGCGACCAAGATCCTCATAACAAAGAAGTCCCTCCTCACAAGATAAACGTGGACGTGACCTTCGACCCGTTGAACCGCAGTGACCTTTCGAGCACTCCGACCGTCGGACCGGATGCTTCGTTTCTGTCGATGCCTCTTGAAAGCTGCAATACGAGTAAAAGTGGTTCCGTGCTCTTTGAAAAATCCAAAGAGGAAGGCAACATGGCTGATGTTTATCAAGGCACAGGAGGGAAATCTTTCTTTGACAGTTCTTCCTCTTCATTTATCTCTACTCACAATGCCGACAAGAAATTATTTAGTAATGCTTTCAATTCTGCTTCAAATTCTTTAACACGCCAGGAATCCCTGACTTCGACGTCGGATTCATCCATGTTTTCCTTTCCTCGAGACCTCGAACAAACCAAGTCCACGAACTCTGCTACCAAGATTAGGCCTTCTCGTAAGAACATCTTATTGGCGCAGTTGCTTTCTCGCACCTCTGACGAAGTCCCGTCGTCCGGCATTCCTGCCGCGACCTCGACGGCTTCATCTTCCGGCATCTTTCCGACTCGAAATGCTTCTTCCATAGCCGTAGTGACTCCGATGGTTCACCTGCTGAAGCAGAACAACAACTGTTCCTCACCTCAAACATCTGGAATAGACCCTGCAGAGGAATCAAAGGAGAAAATGGAGTTTGCATCTAAGAAAGTCAAGGCCGACGATGCGTTCGAAAAGATTCAACCTCGTGCGAAACCTTCTGCCAGTCTCCAGCCTTTCAGATGTCAGCCTACGTATGGTCAGCAGCAATCTTGTTTGTCCTCGCCCGTTCCGTCATTTTCCTCTTCATCGGCCCCCCTATTTTCACCGTCGTCCCTCTCGACGGAAATCTTCACCCCCAAGACTCAGTTGCATTGCAGCGGCGGAACGATGGAACACTCGAGCGACAACAAATTCGCAGGGGACGGAGCTCCGGTAGGGATCGTTCCTCGCTTCGATTCTTGCGGTCCAACGACGGAGGCAACTCATTGCAATAGAGTCAAGAGTCTCGATGGTCAACAACTTCTCCAGCAGTCAAACAAGACGTCCGACCTGAAAATTCTCGAAGACAATCTTCCTTGGGCGGGTAACGGCCGGCAGGTCACTTCCGACCTCGAACTGCCCGAGGGCGACAGTCGTGCTAACGACAATTTTTCTGCCTCTGGAAAGACCGGGTTAGATCCTCTGAATGCTCAGAGTTCATCCAATAATAACGTGGATGGTGAGTTTTTGTGTTTTCTCGTATTCCTATTATATATATTCAATGCAAAGTGATGATGATAATGATAATGGATGATTTAAACATTTTATGAAGCCCTCGTTAAGAACAACGGTCAGTCATCGAACGTTTGCAGCACGAGGCCCTTCATTGCCCAACCTTCCTTGACATCTTCAGCAGCATTGCCAGTGTCACTGGCGAATGATGAGGTAATAATAAAATAAACTTTCGCTAAATTCTTATCAACTTTGGGGAGGTGTTTCACAAAATTGTTTTCAACTTTATGCTTATGATATATGTCTCATATTATACTTTATGCATATGATATATATATCATATTATACTTTATGTTTCGTCTGGTTTGACAGTCACTCATTGTTCATATTTCCAGATAATACTTATTTATCGTGCTTGTTGCATCGCAATCGTTTTTAATTTTCTTTTTAATTAAGCAAGCATTTCAAAATTTTTTTAAATGTCTTTTACATTCAGGATCCATTTTCCACCACCTACTCTCCAATTTCACCTGCATTGCAAGACGAAAACAGTCAAGAGGTTTTGTCCTCAAATGTGGCTACAAATTTTCTTCAAGGAAGCATTAGCTCCGACAACATCATTGGAAACAACACCGGCAACAACATCATGAAGACGGTGACCAGGAACTTCACAGAGGATAGGAATTCATTCTGTACGCCTCAAATGATTAACGATCAACAAATTACGATCGGCGACAACTGCAAGAAAGTTCAATGTGCTGAGGACGACAACGTTTTTGGGTTTGCTCATTCTGGAGTTCAGATGCAATCCAATTTCTCAAATCCGGGATGCGACTGGAACGAAGGAATGGGTTCCACCGATCGCATGCTCTTAAAGCAACATGAAAAGCATGGCACAGTTGTTTCATGTGAAGGTCATATTTCAAATCAGGAGAGAATTTCCAGGAAGAGGCTTCATTCGGACGTGTTCGCTCCGGACCGACCGGTCGTCGATGCCGTGTCGTGGCACGTGAACGACCACCTGGCGAGGAATAACCCGCCTCCTTTCCACGGAGTCAACCAGCAGCAGCAGCAGCAGCAAATGATGTTTCAAAAACATCAAATGCTAGGAGATTCCAAAAGACACCTTGGAATGTACCCTGAATTTATGGGTAATCAGGTGCATTCTCCTTTCCAAGGACAGGGACAGGGGATGATTTTTGGAAAGATGCACTCCCAGGTGCACTTCAATGCCATGCAAGAAACTTTTCCATCTTACCAGATGGAAAGAGAATGGGGCCAAGCAAGATGGACCCACGGAATGGCTAGCATAAGGCATAAACCTGCTTATTCTCCAGGGGACTACCAGTCTTTAGGCCACGACAGGCCTTGCTACGTCGGACCTCGAGCGGGAGATAAGATTGCGGTCGGAAATGCGAAGCAACCGAGGCAATATTTCCATTCTCAGATGCACCTGCAACAACCTGTCCAGCCTTTCATGGGCCATCAGAGAACAAACCCCGTTCCTTCGTTTACTTCCCAATACGTCAAGCACAAGGTCGGCCCGAACTTTCCGGCCGAGTACGCATCTTGCTGCAATCTTTCCAACTGCCCGGCGGATCTTCCCGGTAGAACGAGCACCTACGAAATGAGCGACTATTCCGGCCACGCGAGGCCGCTTAACCATCATCATAATCAACAACAGCAACAGAGCATGTTTCACCAACAGCAGCTTCACCATCTTGCTCATCAACAACATCAGTTCTTGCAGCAGGCCCCCCAGCATTTCCAAGCGGAAAGCTACGAAGGCACGGGAAGAAAACTTTGCCACCACGACTCCGGGCAGTTCGATGTCGTCCGACGGTCGCTTCAGATGCAGCCTCGGATGTCCGCCGTCGACTCCGAACGATCGGCTTCCTTCTGCAACTCTTCTTATCCTGCAGATCAAAAATCGTTTTCCTCATCCGTCATTGACGATTCACTTAGAATCCATCCTGATTCAGGACTTCTTGATTTTCCTGCAGAAGAGGTATCCATCGACATTGATACATTGAAATGTATTTGACTATCGACCAAATGTATTTAACTACTGACCAAATGCCAGCAACATTGTTTGACCCCATTAACTTATATAAATATTAAATATTGAGAACTGGATTGCACGAAATTACTTATTTCTAAAATTTTATGAGTAAGCCAATTTTAATAACAAAAAATGCTCTTTAGCTCTTCCTTCTTTAGGCCTAATTCTTGGGTTGCTTGAGTCGAACTTGAGACTTTTGATGGGAGATTGAAACGGCACCTAGTGAATTAAAGAGATGTTTAAACAGATTATTGCAGCCCGTTGTTTCATCGGTCAGGTGTCCGGCCGGTCGGCAGGTCAGAGAACGTCGGACCCTCCGGACGGCATCGTCCTATCGAAAGGTCATCGACTCGACCCCACGAACGTCAACGAGACAAATTGCCCTACGTACACCGAGAGATCCACTGCATGGGGTGAGTTTCAATCCAACATAGTCAGTTAAGAATTATCATTCCTTGATATTTGATATGGCTGTTTTTCAGACATTTGTATGAATTAGAATAATATTAGTAACATTATTATATTATTAAATCAAATCGTGCATTGACAGATTAAAAGTAAAGAGATGATGTGACATTTAAAAAGCCATTTTAAGGAAAGATATTTTGTGTCGTAACATAATGTTCATTCTTTCAGGGAACGACGAAAACAGCCTGCAGTTTAATTCTTTCAACGACAGTCTCAAGACCAGTATTATGCCGAGCAACGCAGACGACGACGCCTCTCGGACCAAGGAGTACCTTCGCAAGGAGTTGCGAAACATTTGCACGGCTCGCTCGCAACAGCAGAACAAGTCGGACGCCTTCGATGTCGACGACGACTTCAAGAACGGAAACCCTTCTCGAGAGGTCGTTCGAGAATCTTCGCTCGGCGCGAACGGAGGAAGTTCGACCTTCGCTCGAGGTGCACGACTTCAAAATACTTCCGGAAACGACGACAAAACGGAGACGAAAAGTCAGGACGGCAGTAGGGAGTTTTGAAGTTTTATTTATTTTTTGGAATAATGACGGAAATTACAACGATGCAGGTGCTTGGGGTCTCGGTGGAAGCCACGAGGTGGAAGACATCTTCAAGAGCATCTCGTTCACGGGTAGGTCGTAAACTCGCAAGAATTCTAAGAATAAACTAAAACATAAGAGGACCAAATGATGCATTATAGACAAAAATTAAGCTTCAAACTAAATTAAAAATGAGGAAATTTGAAACTTATTTAAGGATTCTTCTTACACCTTCTGCTTCGTTTGCAGACGTAGAAAGTGACACGTTTTGGTCGAATTTGTCCTCGGGAGACGACAACAAGATGACGTTGAACTGCGACGATTTGTTTTGAAATTCCTTGCAATTTGTTTTCATTTGCATCCCGATGGCTTTTCCTCGAAGGAGAAGTACCAGAATTTGTATCTGCAGACCCACGAGGAATGTCGTCTCTGTTAATGGCCGACCCTTCGTTCCTTCACTACGAACCAATCGATCGCTTGTACATAAGTCGACGATGGAATACTTCTATTTATTACATTAACGAGGTGCTTCTATTTATTATTACTAAAAATATTGTGGTAATTTCTATTATAATCATTTTTATGGCTATTGTTGTCAATACTAGTAATTATAATTATAATCTGGTAATCGTCAGGTTTATACTGTGTACCGTTGTTTTGAGTTTCTCAGCCGAAATTATAAATTATAAGTGACCTCATGCTATATATATATATATATATATATATATATACATACATATATACATATAGAGATATACGTGCGTGCGTGCGTGTGGTGAATTGCATATTTGCATATATTTGCATATATTTTTCATTGCAGACGTCAATTCATGGGGAATGTTTGAAATACCCACTTTTGTTTGTTTTCTTTCAAGACGTTTTTTAACCCAGGCCTCTTCCATATGAATCAATTGAGTGATGATAATGATGGCTGTGATGATAGTGATGATAGTGATTACTCGTTTTGTCAGTGTAGCTTTTCATCTTTCTGACTGTGCCTATTTAGTTGATTTAGTTGATATAACGATGGTGATAGCGGTGATGATGATAATGATGATGGTGATGATGATGGGAGTCGTGATGATGATGGTGATGATGATGGTGGTGGTTAAATAAGTGTCATTTCCACACAACCTTGTGACCTTCCTTTAAAGAATATGACGTGGCATTCGTAGGCATTCTTTTGGTAGGCATTGAAATCATCTACATCATTACGTGCCGGACTTACGATTGATCTGACACGTGCTGATGCATGCATGCATTCGACCCGGAGGCCTGACTTTCGAAACTCGGCCGGCCGCTCCGTGTTTTTTTCATTTGTTTGGAAGTTCTAAAGGAAATCTACCGACGTGTCTTGTTGCTACGGTTCTCTGTGATTCAAAACTTGCGATCGTAACCCTTACCACCTTTGATTATCGTGCTGTATCAGTGCACGTATTTGTGATCATTATAGTTTCATATTTGCACCCTCACGAGCTGTCAGGCTGGCTATTCTGCAGTTTTCACTGTCATTATTATTATTATTATTATTATTATTATTATTATTATTATTATTATTATTATTATTATTATTATTATTATCATTATTATCATTATTATTATTATTATCATTATTATTATTACTATACTATTATTGTTATTGTTTTTGTTATTATTCCCATACAGATCAATTGGTTAGCTTATTTCACTAAAACATATTATAATTATTAGTCTTATCATACTATTTTTTAAAACTAATTTTTGTCCACTTTTGTAGCTCAATGACAAATGGTTATGTTGGCTTTATATGGCGCTCCCTGTATTGCTAGTTTACATGAGGCTCAAGACATTGTTCTATTGAAACTTGACTGTTATTACAGTTAGCAAATATTGTTAATTTAACGATTATTATTATTATTATTGTTATTATTATTATTATTATTATTATTATTATTATTATTATTGTTTTATTATTATTATTATTATTATTATATTATTATTATTATTATTATTATTATTATTATTATTATTATTATTATCATTATTATTATTACTATTATTATTACTATACTATTATTGTTATTGTTTTTGTTATTATTCCCATACAGATCAATTGGTTAGCTTATTTCACTAAAACATATTATAATTATTAGTCTTATCATACTATTTTTTAAAACTAATTTTTGTCCACTTTTGTAGCTCAATGACAAATGGTTATGTTGGCTTTATATGGCGCTCCCTGTATTGCTAGTTTACATGAGGCTCAAGACATTGTTCTATTGAAACTTGACTGTTATTACAGTTAGCAAATATTGTTAATTTAACGATTATTATTATTATTATTGTTATTATTATTATTATTATTATTATTATTATTAATGTTTTTATTATTCGGAGATATGCCGTGCCTTTGTTGATAGTCTTGCTAACACCATCACTTGATCCAATGTACGTGCTACTCTGCTCATCATTCATACTCATCTCTTTTGTTCTCACATCCACGCACACGCACTAGTGTCCATTGGTGGAACATGTGATGCTCCTCACCTCGATCATCATCATCATCATCTTTTACGAGCAGAAGTATATTTTCAGTGTTCACGTTACCTTGCAACATCACAATCATCATCGGTGTTTGCCGATCATATTTTACCTTTTAAATCACGAAAACAGCACATCTCCCTACAGCTATTTCTTTCCTTCCTTTCTGTTTGCCGATTCCTCGTCTTTGGCCGATAGATGCGTCGATATTTCTAGAAGATTTTGTTCAATTTGTTATTTTTGTCCTTACTCGATGTTTTGACGACTAGTATTTTAGACTGCCTGGGAGATTTGACTTTTTCCGTTGCTGAAGTGTGCTTCAGAAGCGTCGCATGTGAGGAATTGACTAATTATGTAATAATTTATGATAGTCTATTAATTAATTAATTAGTTTACGGAGTGAAGTTAATGGGCGAGAGAAGGGTATGTTTTTTTGAGGATTTTGTTCTTCACCCAAGAGGGCACTGAGGAAGATTTTTAGGAAAAACAAGCCTCGATTTGCTCTAAATATTTTTAATTCATTGATCGATTCGCGGGATTTTAATCCAGTAATAGGTTCGATTAAAAGGGGAGCTTTTGTTTCAATTAAAATTAATTTTAAAAGTTGAGTGGATAAGGACAATTTCAGCCTGTCGAGAGTGCTTCTGCAGCTTCAATTTCGAAGATAACAATATCGGGTGGTTAGTTGGTGGTTAGTGGTTTTTAACGTCCATTTCATAACTAGGTGTTCAGGACGGTCCTTCGTATACCCCGGCCAATATCGGGAACATCCGTCCACTTGTATACCATCTATAAATAGCCACTAGAAACTACTGTAGTGACTAGTCCAAATCATCTCAGTTATGTAAAGAACTATAATCAAATAAATAAATAAATACTGTAGTGACTGCACAGCCCTACTAAGGATCTTTTGTTTTGGTATACTAGTTTACCGCGGTGATACTTCATTATCGTCGTTAATCCGTTCATGAGCGATACCGATTGTAATTTCGAATAAAGTCAAGTATTAGCCTGGTTCTGTCAAAAAACTGCAAAAATACTTCATTGGTGACCCGACGTGAATACTTCACTACAACTGCGGTTTTCAGGTTTGGCGACTAAGTTGCATAAGTAGTCTTCATCGCTTAATAGTTTGCGTTTATTGGAATTTTAAAATGAGAAATTAAATATTATTACGAAAAATAAATTGGGAATGTAAACATGACTTTGACTAAAAAAAGAGAATGACACGGGAATAAAAATTGGTTTATTAAGCGAATAAATACCAAAACATTAAATATATTTGCGAGTTTGGAAATTGATGCTTAAACGTAATTGATATTTTAAATATAAATATCATTTTTGCAAATATTTATTTCGAGGACGTTCCAAAATAGAAACGAACACAAACTAATGTTTGCACACAAATGTTTTACATTTCAGTAATGCCATCATTATCACCACCATCACCATTTTCGCTATCACCCCTACAATTAATGAAGATTATAATTCAATTTAGAAGAATGATAATGCTTAGCATTGCATTAGTGGCTCTTCCTCTAATCCGAGGGCACGCTCCTTGAGCCCCGAGCGAAACGAAACGGGATTTGTCGAAAGGAATTAACATGCGAACATCATCCAATCAAATTAAGGGAAAGTTCTGAAAGTCTTCGCAAGATTTTAAGTTCCGAATTATTTCGTTTGTCTTGTCTTCGCTCCTAAAAGGTTTGGCATTTTTTGTGGATTTATAAAGGAAAAAATATCAAATCTCTGAATAGATTTCATCAGCGTTGCCTGTAAAAGATGGCTTTGCTTTTTATAGCCCCCCTGTAATGCCTTCCAGGAAGTGGAAGATGGGTGGATAAATGGGGAGAATTTGAGTTGGGCGGGCAGATGGACGGATGATGCTTCAGAAATATCATCATCATCATTATCATCATCACCACCATCATCATCACAGACTCGTGTACTCATCGAAGTTTCGTTTAATTGTGACAAACCTATGCTTAGCATGCTCATCCTGACCGATCTATGCTGGTGAGTCACGTGATACAGCAGTCATGAGGATGACGTCTACGACGATGATGATGACGATGATAATGATGATGGTGACGATGATGATGGTGATTTTTTTACCCCACTCATCCTCAATGATTCATTTGAATCGTTAAAAGTAAGAAATTATTACTTTAGCAGCTTTTCTTGTCTTCAATTGTGACGAACAGCTGTAACATCAGATGGAAATATTTGCATCGGCATCTGGTCATCGTCATCATAGCCACCATCATCGTCGTCATCGTCATCAGCCGTAATTCATCATTCCTGTGACGCGAGTTTTCCTTTCAGAACCAGTGCACTATACCGAGACAAATGTCCGGCAGTTAGTCATGGAAAAGTTAGGAAAATGGATCGAGCTGATGGATTTAATTGTTATTAATCCAACGAACGATCCATTTCTGGGGCAAGGGGTGTCGGGTCTCAGTGCAGTCCTTTGAACCAAAGTTCAGGAATTATTCACACAACTCCAACGTTTTTGACGTTGATTTTTTTCATTTTTATTGTTTAAATTGAATGAAAAAATACATTTCCGGCTGCGACGAATTTTTAAAATGTTGAAAATATTTTCTCTTCAAGAACTTCAAGGAAACAGTGTTGATGATGATGATGATGAAGGTGCTGATGTCGATGATGATGATGACGATGATAATGATCTGAGATCGTAATAAATCCTATAATAATGATGACGACGACGATGACCTTGTGGGATGTCACAAGATTCAAATGTCCTTGAAAAGAGAGATTAGCGACGAAGCAGTTGTAAGAAGCGCAGAACGAACATTCACTGAAATCAATCCACCCAACAATCCAATCACCCACCCATCCATCCATCCATCCATTCTATTTATCTCCAAATTATGCAATGTTCTTCATCTCCCTTGTCCATCTCTTTAACAACCGATCTTCAGTCACAGAGAACACAGAGCAATACTGACTGACGTTAAGAAAGCGAGGGTATTTCAATTCTGTGATATTCTGAGACGCTGTAAAGTCCGTTGACTCAAGATATTTCGAAAAATAATTTGCAATAGGCACGTATGAACACTGTTGTGAAGAGGCCGTCCAGTATTTTGCTCTTGATTCCATGTTGTTGACGAGTTCAAAGTTCAGGGTTCAAGGTTGGTGCCAGGTGCGTGTTTTTAAGTTGAATCTATGAAACGTCCTTGTTGTTCGGAAAGTCTTTAACAGCTAAAAATAGCTCTAGGAAGATCTAAGTTTATATAAATTAGCGACAAAAAAAAATTACATCAAGCCCTCTTGATCGCCCGAGCGCAGGGAACGTGGTGACGTGGTAAGATGGTGGGAACGGAAGGAGCCAAGGAATGCCCCTCCTCACCAGAACAACTCCGCCTCT
Source organism: Whitmania pigra (assembly GCA_021613335.1). Classification (NCBI taxonomy): domain Eukaryota; kingdom Metazoa; phylum Annelida; class Clitellata; order Hirudinida; family Haemopidae; genus Whitmania; species Whitmania pigra. Next base: position 1,237,679 of record JAJTWR010000272.1, on the reverse strand, counting down.
TTGACGTAAGCCATTCTCAGAAGTTCAAAGGAGGTGTCCAGTTTGCCTTCCTGTCTGAGAACCTTGCAGAACTTTCTGAAGGCAGTCCTGCCTCTGGTCACCAAGATTTCGATGAGCTTTTGAACCCTCTCGCCAGGGGGCTGTTTCATGACCTCAAAACTCAAGGTCTTCGTGAAAATTCCTTCCTTCAGAAGACCTCTGAGGACGCTGTTCATGTGCAACTCTTCGCTGAGTCGTTGTTCCATCTGCCAAAGTGCTTCCCTTTCCGAAGCAGGCATACCTGCGGTTTAACACGTCCTTGTTATTTGAGATGGAACACAAAAATAGGATTGTTTTATAAATTCTAGCTAAAAACTAGGTATGCAGTGAGAAAATTAGAAATTTGACAATTTCCTAAATGGAAGAGATTTAACTGTATAAACGAAATTGCATTATTTGCAAGTCGAAAAAAGATGCATCTCAAATCAATTCTAAATTCAGAATAAATGATCGTAACTCGATTATACCTGATTGCCCGTGATAAATGAATTATTGGTTAATAGATTGGTCAATAAATTGTTCAATAAAGAATTAATTTCATCCTGAAATGTCTCTTGAAAATGTGCAATCTTCGCTCTTATGAACCTGGACGTCGTAAAGATGGCTCGTAAGAAAGTCATCAAGTGTCATAAATTCGACAAAATTGAGTTTATTTTTCTCCATTTTCTCGATTGAAAAAGAGAATTCGTGAAAATGTTTGAATTTAGGAGTCTTCGTAAACTCCAAGACTCTCGAACCGGATGTCCACAGTCGGCCATCTTGTTTGCCGAGGACCAGCATCATCATCATCAACCAGCTCAAATGTTGATGACGATGACGACGACGATGATGATGATGTTGATTGAATTGACCTTAATTTCCTTTCAAATTTGATTTCATTCATTTTGAAAAATGTGAATGAATGTATAGATTGTTGATAAATAAAAGGCATTAACGGTTGAACTGATGGCGAATGGGGAGACTTTACGATAAGTATTAAGTATTACAGGGTGAAGGAATTGTGCCCTTGAGTGGGGAGGAATTCGTGAATATTTCATGGCTCATTATCTGCTCGATGTGAGGGCACAGACATCAGAAGACTGTGGATTCACCTCCACAATCTCAATTTCATTTCCCACTGGAGAAATTCCGAAGTCAATTTGCTGCTTTCCTGCAATTTCAAGTCCGAGAATAAATCATGCAATTATTCGAAAATGAAAGGCATTTTCTTTTCAAAGAAGCACTCAATGCACTCACTGACTCACACTGACAACAAAGTTGTCATATTCAAATCATTTGAAGTCAATTTTATGGGTCAACATTTTAAAAATCAACGTCATGAATATTAATTAATGTGACGATAGAACTATGCAGGCTAATGAAACGTTAGATATAATGATTATGATAATAGATAATATTAATAATGTACAATAACAATAATAATAATAATAATAATAATAATAATAATATAATAATAATAATAATAATAATAATAATAATAATAATAATAAATGATGAACGGATAAAATATATTTTAAATTCCAGGAATGGTTCGGTTCGAAGCACAGTTAAGGACTTGAATCATCGCAAAATCATCATCATCATCATCACCACCACCACCACCATCATCATCATCATCATCATCATAAGCAGCAAGAAATTGTTCATCTCCGAAGATCGATATTATTATCTTAAACAGTTCAAGCGTTGGCGCACTCACGAAGCTGTCTCTTATCGCATTGTCACCGTCATCAATATCATTATCATCACCGTCATCTTCATGGTCATCGTCATCAATATCATTATCATCACCGTCATCTTCATGGTCACCGTCATCAATATCATTATCATCACCGTCATCTTCATGGTCATCGTCATCAATATCATTATCATCACCGTCATCTTCATGGTCACCGTCATCAATATCATTATCATCACCGTCATCTTCATGGTCATCGTCATCAGCATCACCACCGCACTGACACATAAAAGTTAATCATCATCTTTCATTATCGTTATCATCGTCGTCATTGTCCACAATTGATGGCATAAAGCTCAACTGCTACATCATCATCATCATCATCATCATCATCATCTCCATCCATTCATTTTCCAAACTATCTTAATCAAAATCATAATCATCACCATCATCATCATCATCCTCATCATCATCATCATCATCATCATCACCTATTGCTATATTAAGCTTGAACATGATAAACTCATATCAGTTGAGGCACATTTATAGGAAAACAGAAGTTGTGCCAATGTTGAGACAATGTTGAGACAATGTTGTGCCAATGTTGAGACAATGTTGTGCCAATGTTGAGACAATGTTGCGACAATGTTGCGACAATGTTGTAATTCTGAGGAGTGCGAATTTCACGAATTTTTCAAACAATTTGACGCTTAAGTTCGTATGGTGAAGGTTTTAAAAGAAGGAATTTCTAAGAAAATTGGCAACTGAAATTCTGTTGAGAAATCTTTACAACGTTGAGGGGTTGCGTAATCGAATTAAGAAACTTTATAGCTTCTCCGCCACACTGAATTCTACCTTTGAAAATGTCATCAGACAAACAGTTTTAGACTCTTTGTAATTTCATTATTTTAAAATCATTTACAAATAACAAATATGTGAATATTGTTACATCTGTATAGATGTTATTATGTCTCTGTTAAAATAGTTAGTAGAATATTTTAACACATTTCATGCGATAATTTCCAATACTCCATGCAATAATATGCAATCATTGAGAAAAACTTTTAATTGCAAATAATAACTTAAAATATACAAAATCTTATAATAATAATTATAAAATGTAAAAATCTAATTAGGAGTGAAAAATTAAAATGCACTCACAGGTCCTATCTCTGAGAATGGCTTTGACGTAGTGAGTATTCATTGGAGGACAATAGTCGAACGAATCTCTACCCTGAGCGTCCTGAAGAACAGAATCGGCTCCAAACTCAACGAGCATCCTGATGACGGGGATGTTGGTCACCGAACAACTCTGACACGCCAACATCAGACACGTCACTCCGTCCACGTCGGTCGCATTGACGTCCACGTTGCGTCTGAGCAAAGAACCTGCGCAGAAGAGGCTGGCGTTGGCGCCAGAGAAGCAGTGATGAAGGGCGGTTCTTCCTCTGACGTCTCTCCTGTCTGGAAGGACGTTTGGATTTCTGAGAAGCGTCATGACGGCAGACCTATTTCCACTCTGACACGCGTACATCAGCGGCGTGCGACCTTCAAAATCGGAGGAGTCGGGGAAGTTTGGTTTCTCGAGGAGCGTTTTGTCCTCCACTTTCGGTGAAATGTGCCTCTCCCTCCTCAGGGATTCCTCGTACTTCAGCAGCGTGTCGAGCATGACTGCAGACTGCACGGAACAGTCCTGCATGGCGCAGAAGTGAAAGGCAGTTCTTCCCTCCTCGTCCCTGGCCGTCAGAAGTTCTGCTGCGAATTTCGATGCCAGGATTTCAGAAACGACGAGCTGATTGCCGGTGGCAACGGCCACCATAAGAATCGTTCGACCGGTTTTGTCCGGTTCGATTGTCTTCATCTTTTGCAAAATGTACGACGTCATTCGGAGGCTGCCCGACTCCACGGCGTAGAAAAGAGCGCTCCTGTTGCCCTTGTCGACCCCGTGCGGATCGATTCTGATGACCTCGACGAGGTATTTGACGAGGTCGAGACGATTCGATTGACTTTGGTTTCTTCGCTTCCACTTGGCGCCGTTCTTGATGAAGTCTTGGTCCTTGGCTTGGTTCGATTTGTTGGCCATTTCTTCGAGCGGCTGTTTGCAGGCGCTCATGAGCAGAGAGCAACCGGTTTCGTCGACTTCGCTGCGCAACTTCTTCTTGCATTCTTCGTCTCCGTCGAGAACCTTGAGGTAGGCCATGCTCAGCTTTGTTTCTCCTGCCTCGATCAAGTACTGGATGAGAGATCTGCTCCTGTTGTCTTTGCTCCACAGAAGTCTCCTGAGCAACGGCAAGTTCTTATCGGGCTTCTGATCATCGCCAGAGGCTCCGAAACGAATTTCCAAGTCGTTTAAGTCTTCAATTTGACACTCCGGTGAGTGATGGCAAGTCGTTTCTCGTGCGTTGTTTCCTTTGACGCAGGCCGTTTTCTTATCGTCACACGTTGGGTTGCGTAGTGGACATTTCTGAACGAAGGAGAGATTGTGAGAGAATTTGAGAGAGGTATCCAGGTTGTTGTAGGAGCAACAGAGCTCGCAGGAATCATTTTGCCTGGAGTCGTTCGCCAGTTGTTCGTCGTTGTTGAAGGTTAAGATCTTCGCGGTGCTGCGACCGTTGTTGTTGTTGTTGTTGCTGCTGAATTCGTCTGAGCATCCGCAGAGTTCGTCGTTGCTCGAATTGCTCTTGTTGTTGTAAAGACTGCAAGTACTGCAGACACCGCTACTGCTGCTCGAACTGCACCTACTACTCATGTCGCTGTCGTCAGCACCTCTGGCGGGAAATTCATCAGACGACGAGAAGTGTTGCCTCCTCGAATCAACTTTTTCTTCTCGACTTTTGCCGACTATGTCCTCCTGATGAGGGCTTCTGACTCGTTCGAGAGGAACCGCCTCTTCGAGTATCGAGACGGTCAGCCAATGAGGGGCGTTGTTCATGGCGTAGGATACGACGTTCACTCCGTCGGCGTTCTCTCTGAGCGGATCGGCGCCATTTTGAATCAACATGGCGACCACGGAAGTGCTACAGGATTGGACGGCGTAAAAAAGAGCCGTTTCTCCCCGGAAGTCCGAAGTATTTATGTCGCCGGTGTTCAGCTGACCGGAGTGCTCCAAAAGGAAGCGAGTTATTAAGTCATTTCCGGCCCGTGCCGACTGCATGAGGACCGTGGTGTTGCCTTCGGTCGGATGGCAGGAAACGCCGATGGAGAACAGGTACTCGACCATCTCGAGGCTGTTGCTTTCCACCCTGCAAAGCAATCGTCAGCGTTTACGAGCCGTCCGCAGAGAGTCTTTCCAGTGCTTTCAGAAGACTCGTGGAAAGACAATCGAACGGCCATCAAGGCGTCTCGATGGGTCGCTAGTTGACATTCATCGTCATCGTCATCATCATCATCATCAGCGTCATCATCATCATCATCATCGTCATCATCATCATCATTTCCTTCGTCTCTCATCAATCTCAATGAACGCCTTGGAGGACCTTTCATTTGTCAGTGCGTTGTCGGCGAACAATCGAAGCTTTTTAACTATTTTAACTTTTTTTTTAAAACTATTTTAACTCAACGACAATAGGTGCCCGAAGTACTTGGATTCTAATTAAGCTATTCAATAAATATTAGTTAATAAATATTAATTAAACTTATAATTAATAGTAATAATTAAGTATAAATAAATAAAGTTACTAAAAAATAAATAATCATTAATTAATAATAATTAATTAATTAATCAATCAATTCAATCGCTACCCATAAAAGAGTGCATTCCTTCCCATGCTGTCCCTCTGTTCGACTTGAAGTCCGATCGTCTCCGAGGAGTGAACCAGGAACCTGGCAGCGTCCACTCGTCCACTGAGGGCTGCCTGCATGAGGACAGTCCTCCCCTCGTAATCGCTCTCTACGTGGCAGCCCGCCTCGATCAACTTGCTCAGGTCGCTGACTCCGCCCACCGAGGCAGCGTAAAAGAGGATGTTGCTTCCGGTCTTGTCTCTCGAATTGAGGTTGAGGCAGAGATGAGGGGCGTTGTTGATCAAATAATCGACCACGTCTGATCTCCTCCTCAAAATGGCCTCCATCAGAAGAACGGAACCCGTGTATATGGAACCGTTGTTGCTCTGGGAGGAGCTGTGACTGTTGTTGTTGTTGCTCTGGGCGGAGCTGTGATTGTTGTTGTTGTTGTTGCTGCTGTTGCTGTTGTTGTTGTTGTTGTTGTTGCTGTTGTTGTTGTTGTTGCTGTTGTTGTTGTTGTTGTTGTCTGGATGCTCTTTGCCGTGCATTTTGCTTCAGCAACGACTTGGCTTTAATAACCTCGGTGAGTAGTCGACACTAAATGCGGTGCAAGCGTACAACGTGCATTCGATCATCATCATCATCATCATCACCATCTCAGTCGTCTGAGAACATCAATGTTGACCTCTTTATTTGTTCCTTCTTTGTTGAACCTAAAAATGATTTAAAAAAACAATTTTAATCAGAAAAAGTCGACAACTTCATTTTGTTAGGTGAATAATTATTTGCATATTTCATAAAATCATGATGACAACAACATGGTAATACATGGTAATAATATAATAATAATATAATAATATAATAATAATAATAATAATAATAATAATAATAAATAATAATAATAATAATAATAATAATAATAATAATAATAATAATAATAATAATAATAATAATAATAATAATAACAATAATAATAATAATAATAATAATGTGATAATAATTAAGATGATAATGCACACTCTAGGTGGTGACAATGAATTTCTTGTTCCAATTGGTTCTCCATGATGATAATGTCCTCCTTATTAATAACCTCAAATAATTATTTTTCAATTATTTTCAATAAAGTGATAATGAAGAGATGGTTCTGATAACGATGTCAGTCCTGAATTATTATTTCTGAGAGGAGGACGAAAACGAAGAGGAACATGACGTCACAAGAGAGGAAATCACGTGGCAGTAAAATTGAAAATTTAAATTCTTCTTGCAATGTTCCGTGGAAAATCCCAACCAATTACGGCAGTCCAGTAATTGTAACTTTGTCGACTCTTTTTTTTTTTTTTGAAAAAGTGTGCGCTGCATAAATGGGTCAATGAGCACATTATTATTTTGGGATAGCGAATGTTTCATCATGAAATTTGTTATTTTACACTTCTGTTTCATGATGCCACGAGATTTAACTAATAATAGGATCTTCAACCCTTAATGTGTTAATTATTATAATTACATATTATTATTATTATTATTATTATTATTATTATTATTATTATTATTATTATTATTATTATTATTATTATTATTATTATTATTATTATTATATTATTATTATTATTATTATTATTATTATTATTATTATTATTATTATTATTATTATTATTATTATTATTATTATTATTATTATTATATTATTATTATTATTATTATTATTATTATTATTATTATTATTATTATTATTATTATTATTATTATTAATACCTGTTATTATAAGGAAATTGTCATAATTTTATTCCAAACAATGATGACCTCACGATGACATCCGTTGTGAATCATCCATTCACAATTAAGTGCACAGGGGTCAAGTATAGAAATAATTAAATTTATATTTATATAGCGTACAATGTACTCGTACATCTTAAAATGATGTGCGTGTTATTGACATTCGTTGTCGAGCTGATATTTCCGTAGATGTTTTCGTCACCTCTCCTAATTGAGACCAAAATGTAGGTCACGCAAACAAAACAATACGAACTGGAATACTATTGGTCGTACAATTTATGCCACCTGCTACTCTATTTAGGACATCCAAATGGTAACACTAATCCAATGCTTTAAGCAAATGGTGTAAACGACAACCTCATTGTTGATGAATGCAGTAATAACATTAGATATTTCTAAAACAAAAACATGGATTTTATAATAATTCATATTTCTACTAATTCAATTATTCATCCATCCATTCATTCAATCATCTATCCATCCAATCATTGACCCACCCAGCCAATCATTTACCCATCCAGCCAATCATTCAATCATCCTTCCAATCATTCAGCCAGCCAACCAATCATTCACCGTGTCGTCGAATAATGCACTTCATGCATCGATTCATCTTCCACAACTGCGTCACGTGACTCCGAGGAAGGAAAGAATCCAACATGCTCCGATCTCCATGACAACGAGAAGGTCCTTATTTTTCATGGCGCCAAAAAATTACACGCCGAAGTGCGCATGCTCCGTCCGAGCCTCCCGCTTAATGACTCCAATGCTTAGACGTCTGCCAATTATGAATACAATTAAAAATCTAATTAAAAAATCCAATTATAAATACAATTAAACATCTAATTAAAAAATCCAATTATGAATACAATTAAAAATCTAATTAAAAAATTCAATTATATCTCGTGTTATTTAAAGACCTATACCATTTTACCATTCTCATTTTAAATTTAAATTTACTTGTTTAAATTCCTTTGTTCCAATTATTTTAAATAAAAGATATATTAATAATGTAATTATTATTCATACATAAGTGATACATTGATACATTGGTCATGCAACATTAATATGTAAATCATACATTATTATTTAAATCTTTATAGTATTTATACATGGAAACTATTTGTATTATTATTTACTAATTATGTTATTATTTAATATTTATATCATTATTTACTATTTACATTATTATTTGTTATTTTTGTTATTATTTTTTAATATTTCTAGGCACTTTAAAAATTCAGAAACTGCCATAAATTGTTTGTAAATCTTACGAATCTGCAATTTCAAAGGAAAACGTTTTCCTAATAAATTTTATTTTTACAATTATTCATTTTTATTCCATTTTATTCTTTAAGACGATTATATCCTCAGATTTGTTGCAGGGATGCAAGCGAATCCTCGGAATAATGTTGCAGCGATCATGATGACGACTACGATGACAATGACGATGACGATGAAAATGGCGATGATGATGATGATGACGATGACAGCGATGGTGGTAGTGCTGATAATGATGATGGTGATGATGATAATAGTTAAAGTGGCCGCTGAAGTTGAAGTGGTCAAATATATAAGCTTGTTATTACATGGTGTCCACAAGATGCAGTGTGTATGTTTCCGTGGTAATATTCGTGAAGTCATCATCATCATCACCATCACCACCATCACCATCATCATCATCATCATCACCATCATCATCATCATCATAATTGTTATCATCACCGTATTCAAAATTATCATCTGCCAAGGAAATGAAATTAATCAGAATATTTAAACATCAAGACGGTATGCCACGCATATAAATCATTCAAAGAAGAAAATTGTGTCGGTGCTGATGATGATGATGATGATGGCTTCAGAATTATTAACAGGAGAACGATAATGCCCGTAGTGATCATAAATATTCATTTATTCTATTATTTGTTTGCGTTCCTTCATCCATTCATCCGTTGAGGTTGCCGTAATGAAATCCCAGAGGAAATACGTCACGAGGAACACAATGCGCATGTCAGAAGGAGCTGTAAGAATGCTACAAGACTATTTGAACGATGGCTTTCAGTTATTAGATGCTCAGGCAAGAATGATTGGTCATCTATTAACAATCACATCATCATCATCACCAACTAATCACATCATCATCGTCATCATTACCAACTAATCACGTCATCGTCCCAATCATGTTTGCAGAATGACTTCCATCCATCCTGATTCGAACAACAACAACAGCCGTGTTGACGATGACGATTGTAATAGTGATAATGATGATGTTGATGATTATGATGATAATGACAACCTTAAGAATGATAATGATGTTACACTAATCATCATCATCAACAATGCCGTAATTAGGTGATGCCTCGTGGCAATGAGTCATCACGAAGCGATGTTCATCATGGTGGACGTTCCAATCGCCTGGCCATACATCATTCCATACATCTGATTATTTCCATCATCATCATCGTCATCGGCAATCATCATCATCATCATCATCGTCATCGGCAATCATCATCATCATCGTCATCGGCAATCATCATCATCATCGTCATCGTCATCGTCATTACCAACAACAGCAACAGGCACCAGATGTTTCCAATGGCAACAATTGACGTTTTCCTTCTCTCCGCGGCAAAACATTTTCTCATTGGCTGATGAATTCGTGAGTGAATGAGTGAGTGAGTGAAGGGTGGAATGGAATAATTCATTTACAATAATGAATGCTTGATTGAAAGAATAAATTACTGAATCGAGTTGATTGGATTATGGATTTAATAATTAATTACTTCAAGTTGGATGATGTAATATGTGAATGAATGAACGAATGAGTGAATGAGCGAGTGAGTGAGTGAGTGAATGAATGAATGCACCTCATTGCGAATACCGTCGTCGTCAACAGTCACAATGTTGTCGTATATCGATTATGAATAAGCAGAATATAATAAAATATAAATACAATAAAATATATAAAAATA
>JAJTWR010000272.1:1152500-1225000 GCA_021613335.1 Whitmania pigra | reverse complement strand
TAACATTATTTTTGGGACATTGAACAGTTTTTACCTATTAATATTTTGTGGTCTCCATTTCCATGACAACGTGATGAAATTGTGCTTAAATGTGGTAATTGTCGCGATGAAATATGATGCATTATAATGAATTAATAATTAATGGCTGAGTATTATTACAATTCATCACTTTTATGAATAAAAATAATAAAATAATAACATTCATAATTTTAAGTTATTCCTTATTGGTTCATATGAAATGCTATTAAGCCATTTCGATGGCCAATGAATAAATTAGGTGGACGTCCAATGAGGAGGATGTTTATAAATAGACCACGAGTGAATTAAATATGCATGCATGCATTATTTATTAATTAGCATTAATGAGGGGGACATGAATATTTATCGGGTTCTGCTTTTCTCAGACACAACGAATGAAAAGGGATTTAGAGGATAAAAACATTAAAAAAAACATAAAAAAGACCGAAAAAGATTTTGGACACGGTTTCCATGACGACGAGTGACGTCATGAACAAAAGAGGTTTTCAGGTCCGAGTTAATCTCATCCAACACGAATGATCATGATGGAGATGATGGTCGTGATGATGATGGTTATGATACTTTAACTGCTGCTGATGATTATTATGATACTTTAACTGCTGCTGATGATGATTATGATACTTTAACTGCTGCTGATGATGATTATGATACTTTAACTGCTGCTGATAATGGTTATGATACTTTAACTGTTGATGATGATGGTTATGATATTTTCGCTGATGGTGATCGTCATCAAAATGATGATGACGGTGATGATAATAATAAATGAGCCGCAGTATGATTCATACTTTATGCGACCGATGCATGCGTATTATAGCGTCATCTTCATCATCTTCATCATCATCATCATGATTACTAGCGTCATCATCAACATTACTGGGAATTTCAAACTTTTCAAAGACTTGTCATCGTCTTAGCATGAAGCCATTTTCAAAATAAAACTAAAGAAAAGCGAGGAATTTTAAGAGTTTTCACAAAATTTTCAAACATTTTCAGACATTTTCAAACATTTTCAAACATTTTCAAACATTTGCAATCATTTTCAATCATTTTCAATCATTTTCAATCATTTTCAATCATTTTCAATCATTTTCAAACATTTTCAAACATTTTCAAACATTTTCAGACATTTTCAAACATTTTGAGTCCCAGGACGAAAAATAAAAAAATTCAGTTTTCAAAGCGTCAAATCCTTCGGTAGTGTGCAGGCCATGAATATTTCATCAATCCGTGTACTATCGTTATCATAACTCGCCCATTAATTATAATTAATTATAATCATAATCAAGAATTTATTTTAATAATCATAACCATCTTCAACATCATCTTCAATATTTTCATTTCACGAGAGAGGAGCGATACGGATAACGGTCTGACACAGGTGCATACGCTCACCTGCATCGCCATCATCATCATCATCATCATCATCATCATCATCATCATTATCATCACGCAACATAAACTCATGGAGTATTTATAACTGTTGACATTTAAACAGTCAATGTTTGTTCATAAGCAAAGAGTTTTCATGAATGTTAGAAACACAATTTTCTGCAATTAAACAATTATTATTATTATTATTATTATTATTATTATTATTATTATTATTATTATATTATTATTATTATTACATATTATTGTTGTTGCTGTTGTTGTTATTAAGATTTATAGCTTATTGCAAAGCCACATCAATCTAATAAAGACAGTGATATTTATGTATAACGATATCATAATTACCATTCAACAACTTAAAAATATTAATAATATTATTTTTATTTATCGACAACAACGACATAACAATAATTAATAATAACGACGACAACAACAACAACAACAACATACTTCCATCTGCAATGATTTACACCGACAATGAACACAAAAGCGTCCCTCATCACCATGACAACGTTGTTGTTGTTGTTGTGTTGTTGTTGTTGTTGTTGTTGTTGTTGTTGTTGTTGTTGTTGTTGTTGTTGTTTGTTGTTGTTGTTGTGTTGTTGTTGTTGTTGTTGTTGTTGTTGTTGTTGTTGTTGTTGTTGTTGTTGTTGTTGTCAAGTGAAGTAAAGATGCTCCGGGAGTCGTAAAAGTGGAACTCACATGAAATTTTCATGGAGGCCACTTTTTCCACCGGACAGGTAATTCAGGTGCTTAAATGGACCCATTATATTGTTATTATATTATGTTGTATTATATTATTGTTATTATATTATTATTATTATATTATTATTATTCTTATTATTATTATTATTATTCTATTATTATTAATATTATTATTATTATTATTATTATATTATTATTATTATTATCTTATTATTTATTATTATTATTATTATTATTATTATCATCCTCATCATCATCATCATCTTCGTCATCACTTACGTGGAATGAAAGTTATGTGTGGGTCGGGAGGTATTAAGACGTTTTGAGGGTTCCATGTTTTTGATGGATGACTGAATTACGTGCTTCACGTCAGCTCCATACCACAATGACCTGATGATGATGATGATGATGAGGATGATGCGACGATGATGATGATGATGATGATGATGATGATGTGATGATTGATGATGATGATGATGATGATGATGATGATGATGATGATGATGATGATGATGATGATGATGTGATGATGATGATGATGATGATGATGATGATGATGATGCATGATGATGATGATGATGATGATGATGATTGATGATGATGATGCGTGATGATGATGATGCTGATGTGATGATGATGATGATGATTGATGATGATGATGATGATGATTTGACATTTATTTAAATAATAACAAGAATGTGCTCCTGATTTTAAAACATTAATGTGAGAATTATTAATTATTATAATTATTATTATTATTAATTACTGAGACCATTCAGTCGTCGTCTGCAGTCTCTTTTGTTTATTGCGCACAAGTCAACGAATTCAGTGGAGCGTAACGAAACATCTTTTTAGAAATACGGATGTATTTATATATAGGAGAAATTAATTTAACGAATTCATCACCAACACCTGAGAAATGGTAAAGTTGATGATACGAGAAAAAATTTATGATCATCATTAATTTGGGCTCTCTCAGCTGCATGTAATCACTCTCAATCCAACCATCCTTCCATCCATCCATCCATTCCATCCATCCATCCATCATCCATCCATCCGTCCATCCATTCATCCATCATCCATCCATCCATCCATCCATCCATTCATCCATCCAACCATCCAACCATCCATCCATCCATCTTTCATCCATTCATCCATCCATCCATCCATCCATCCATCCATCCATCCATCCAACCATCCATCCATCCTCTTTCCATCCATCCATCCATCCATCTTTCCATCCATCCATCCACCCATTCATCCATCCACCCATCATCCATCCATCCAACCATCCAACCATCCATCCATCCATCTTTCCATCCATCCATCATCCATCCATCCATCCATCCATCCATCCACCATCCATCCAACATCCAACCATCCACCATCCATCCATCATCTTTCCATCCATTCATCCATCCATCCATCCATCCATCCATCCACCCATCCATCCAACCATCCATCCATCCATCTTTCCATCCATCCTCCATCCATCTTTCCATCCATCCATCCACCCATCCATCCATCCATCCATCCATCCAACCATCCATCCAACCATCCATCCATCCATCCACCCATCTATCCATCTTTCCATCCATCCATCCATCCATCTTTCCATCCATCCATCCATCCATCCATCCAGTGCTCTCCAATATGAACCTCAAGCAGTGTTGGCAGCATGTTATATCTCCACGCATGAATGAACATGAAATTGACAAACATTGCAAACATTGCAAACATTTCCAAAAACATTTCATTCCCATTTATTTTAAAGAACCAGTCGTTCGTATCCCCAGGCCTGGTCAGCTCGTGGAGTTTATTCGTGTTGTGGTTGTAAATTATCAATTATTAATTAATTATAAATTATTTATTAACTATACCTTATTAATTAATTATAAGTTATAAATAGCAGAGAAAGTTTCAAATTTTTAATTATACAATTTTGTGTTTATTTAAACAAGTTGTGTCATTTCAAAAAGATAATAAATTTAATTTAAGATTGTTTAAGCACCATTTTAATCTTTTCATAATTTAAAATGTCTGCAAATAAATTTGCCTTTGAATAAATCATGTTTTCGATCACTTACATTTATTTTGTATCATCATTATCAGCACATCACCACTCCAAACTCTTACGCGAAACATATTTTAAATTAAATTTTAATGCAGATTTTATTAAAAAAATTGAAATTAAAAAAAAAATTAATTTTAAAATTTTTCACGCGAAGAACTGCAGCGAAGAAGACGTGAAGGATTACGTCATGCCTCTGACGTCATCAACAACCCTTCATCTCATTGGCTGAATACATTTAAATTTATTGCTTACGAAGCACCAATGACGTGTCGAGTTATTTTTAAAACAAAACAAAATGCAGACTTTGTAAACAATGAGTCATTAGTTTTTTTAATCAGATTTAATGTTAACTCGTTCCAAGGTTTTATCCACAAAATTTTAATTAATTAATTAAATTATTTGTAATTGTATAATAAAGAAATAATTTAAGTAACAAGAATATTTTAATAAACAATGTCCATAAATTTAAAGTTATTTTTTCAGCAACAACCACGTTTAAATGGCAACCTTAGCAATTGCTTCACCGTGTGTCTTACTCATCAAGTTGAGGACATCAATATCATGCACCAACACAATGCAATGTAATACAACACAATGTAATGCAATACAATACAATACATTACAAAACAATACAATACAATACAATGCAATACAATGCAATGTAATACATTACAATACAATGCAATACAATACAATGCAATACAATGCAATACAACACAATGTAATGCAATACAATGCAATGCAATCGACAAATACTGACATAAATACTAAAAATTCAAATAACTCTGGAATTAATTTCCAGGTCTACTTTTAAACGGTTTAATGAACCGTTACCATTACTTCACTAAAAATTGCTTTTTTTTCGGAAGAGTCAAAATTATAACCTCCGTTTGGAAATCTCATTTATATTTCCACTTTCGCTTTTTAATTTCGGAAATCTCATTTATATTTTCACTTTCATTTCTATCCCAAGAGAGGTTGAAAAACCTGGATAAACTCCTCTTTTTCAGCGATATCAGCTTATCAACTGAAGCATGACGCAAAAAACCTCAGGTCACGCTTCGTTGAATTTGATGGCCTAGAGAAGAATTGATTCCTTATACGTGCTGACGTTTTATATTGGAAGTACGTGGCTAATGATAGATATTATTATTATTATTATTATTTATTTTTATTTAATTTAATTTTTTTTATTATTAATATTAATATTTTTATTAATACAATAAATCGCCATCATGACTTGTTGTTAGAAAGTTAGGATTGACTTCGTTGTGAGTCATTGGATGACCATCAATCAATCAATTAAGCAACTAATCTACTTTGACACAATTTCAGTAACCATGCAATTGCTGATGGTGATGATGACGATGATGACGGCGATGATGATGATGATCCACCATGAACCACCTATGCAAGGCAGGAAATTACTTCCATTCACTTCTCTCTGATCTGCTTGGGTCCTAAGGGAGGCATGGACCTATTATGGTGATGATGACGATGACGAGGATGAGGATGATGATGATGATGATGACGAGGATGAGGATGAGGATGATGATGACGAGGATGAGGATGAGGATGATGATGATGATGATAATGAATCCAATAAACAGGACCATAATTACAGAAGCCAAAAACTCTTAATAATAGATGATTGTTGATTGTTTAATGATCGGAAATTAAAATTATTATTATTAAATAATTATTAATTATTATTAAATATTAATGATGATGATGATGATGATGATGATGATAATAATAATAATAATAATAATAATAATAATAATAATAATAATAATAATAATAATAATAATAATAATAATAATAATAATAATAATAATAATAATAATAACAATAATAATAATAACAATAATAATAATATAATAATAATAATAATAATAATAATAATAATAATAATAATAATAATAATAATAATAATAATAATAATAATAATAATAATAATAATAACAATAACAATAACAATAATAATAATAATAATAATAATAATAATAATAATAATAATAATAATAATAATAATAATAATAATAATAATAATAATAATAATATAATAATAATAATATAATAATAATAATAATATAATAATAATAATAATAATAATAATAATAATAATAATAATAATAATAATAATAATAATAATAATAATAATAATATAATAATAATAATAATAATAATAATAATAATAATAATAATAATAATAATAATAATAATAATAATAATAATAATAATAATAATAATATAATAATAATAATAATAATAATAATAATAATAATAATAATAACATTCTTATATTTAATTGTAAGTTGGTCGACTTATCAAAGTACCAAACTACAGCCAATAAAAGATGTAATAACCGAGCAAATGGATCAGGTGCCTCGATTAATTAGTTCAGGTTAAAGGTCCTTAAAGGTCATTAAAGGTCAGAGTGGAAGCATTAACATTGGTCTCATCGTCTGCTCTTATCTGTCCCCCGCAAGTGCTCTTTCTGTCCACGGTCCCCTGTTATCGCCCAATCGTACGTTCGTGACGTATTATCTTCACAGTGCAGCCATATTGAAGTCGCTATTTTTATTCTATGCTAGTCTATGATAATCGTATCAATTCTAATATGATAATTGTTCAAATATGATAATATTTTTAGTTTCAATTATGATAATATTTTTATTTTTATATATTTTTTTTTATATTTTATATATTTATTTTTATATATGATAATATTTTTTATTAAACTTTTCTTTCAATTAAACCATTAAGAATGCAGTCGAAAACAAGTTAAAAAATAAGAATCATCATCATAATCGTCGTCCTCATCATCATCATCATTATCACGTCGCGGATGGCAAAAACATCTACAAGGACATTAATTGAATATTTGTGGAGTCCATCATCCTTCACGCTTCATTGGTCATACATCCACGAGTCGTTTAAAATAATCGTGTATTATCATCATCGTCATCGTCGTCATCATCATCATCATCATCATCATCACCATCATCATCATCACCACCACCACCATCATCACCATCATCATCATCATCATCATCATCATCATCATCATCATCATCATCATCATCATCATCATCATCATCATCATCATCATCATCATCATCATCATCATCATCATCATCATCATCATCATCATCGTCATCATCATCATCATCACCACCACCATCATCATCATCTCCCTGAAATGATGCACTTCAGCATTTCCATTTCCACAGCGAAAAGAAACGAGCCTCCATTACCACTCCGTGCCGACCAATCAGGATGGACCCTCCAATCACGTGACCGGTCGTACACTTTAAGAATCCACCCTTGGAGATGGGGATAATTAATGAATGAATGAATGAATGAATGAGTGAGTGAGTGAGTGAGTGAGTGGTGAGTGAGTGAGTGAGTGAGTGAGTGAGTGAGTGAGTGAGTGAGTGAGTGAGTGAGTGAGTGAGTGAGTGAGTGAGTGAGTGAGTGAGTGAGTGAGTGAGTGAGTGAGTGAGTGAGTGAGTGAGTGAGTGAGTGAGTGAGTGAGTGAGTGAGTGAGTGAGTGAGTGAGTGAGTGAGTGAGTGAGTGAGGTGAGTGAGTGAGTGAGTGAGTGAGTGAGTGAGTGAGTGAGTGAGTGAGTGAGTGAGTGAGTGAGTGAGTGAGTGAGTGAGTGAGTGAGTGAGTGAGTGAGTGAGTGAGTGAGTGAGTGAGTGAGTGAGTGAGTGAGTGAGTGAGTGAGTGAGTGAGTGAGTGAGTGAGTGAGTGAGTGAGTGAGTGAGTGAGTGATTGAGGGCATTGATCGCAATCATCATCATCATCATCACCACTCCGCGTAATGAAATTGAGTTGCTCTTTGAGTAGTTCTTTCCTAATATTTGTTTTATAGTATTTACACTATTTTTTAAGTTTTTATATTCTCAATTCATCATCACCATCATCATCATCATCCTCATCATCATCATGACCACATGCGGCATGTCTTACTTTAAGCTGGACGACTTTTCATTTCCATGGAAATGAATGTTTCAAAAGAAATAAACTCTTCCGTTGTTCTTTAATTTCAATTCATTTCAAATGCTTTCATTTATTTATTCATTATTATTTTTATTATTATTATTTTTTTTTTTTTTATTATTATTATTATTATTATTATTATTTTTATTATTATTATTATTATTATTATTTTTATTATTTTTATTATTATTATTATTCATTTAGTCATTTTGTTCTTATAAATTTTTATTAATATTATTTAGAAATTCAAATAATGCTCGAATATGTTTTAATTAGTCCTTACTAATGTTATTATATTATGGTATAATTAATATAATTTTTTATAATTATATTTTTGATTGTAATCACGCTGAATACATGTTGCCGTAACTAAGATGATGGTTGTATGTTTGCGAATAAAACATTTTAATGTTTTTATTCAAACATTATTATGTAGTTAATGTAATAACTTTTATTTTACATCATGATTATTAATGAGATATAACTCTAATGCATGTTGATTAACATTAATTAATAACAATATTCTAATCAGATAATTATATAAATAATGTTATAAAAGGACTCGATTGATTAATTGATTAATATTAATAATATTAATAATATTGGTAATATTAATTAAGAACATTTACTCACCTCTTAACGTCACGAAGTGAGCCCTTCCAAGAAATGAAAGCAACAAGCCCATCCACAACGACTCGGACAAGCTACCCTCACTTCGTCACCATCTCTCTTCTATCCCCTCACACAACTTCACCATCTCACTCGACATGACGACGTCTCAGATGACCAAACGAGGTGTTTGAAATGTTAGTCGACTGAGATTTATACAAAACACGTTTTAAAACATCGTCATCATCACCACCATCGTCATCATCATCATCATCATCATCATCATCACCACCATCGTCATCATCACAATCATAACCTGTTCATAGACATGATGAGGTGTACAACTCCCAGTGATAGCCATTCTTTTGTTATGTTTACTCGATATAACTCGATATTCATTCGATATATCGACTTCACAGTAACTGAAATGCTTTATTGAACTTACGAAGAAAGATCTGTCAAGAAATATTTTCAGTTTAATGTTCTTATTATGTCAGATTATATTATATTAAATTATTTGATATTCTTAATGTATTAAATTATATTATATTAAATTATTTTCCAATATCAAAGCATCATCATCGTGGGTTAGCTATTACGACTTAAAACTTGGACGTTTTGAGTTGATTATTAGATTTATGAATTTAAATTATAACCGAAATTATTGAAATTGAAATAATTTAAATTACAACCAAAAAAACATTGAAATTGAAATTTTTTGAAATTGTTGACTATTTATCTCTTCATGAATTACGTCTCCCCTGGGCTCTCAAACGCTGTTCCACAACTTCTATTCTTTTGAACACAAAAATACAGTCATAATACAATACAATACAATATATTCTTTGAAATCAATGGCTCCACCCCTTTCCAAAAGAAGGGAGGATTTATGAAAGTGACCTATCAATCATCAATCCTACGAACCTAATACCGTCCACCTTAATTATTAAGATTTTACTATGACGGCCATAAATCATTGCCTTTGATGAGCTCAATTTTAGCTCGACAGATTTATTTGAAGGCTTAAGAATTAAAATATTTTTCTAAAAAATGTTGTAGTGGCTTCTAAGTAAGCTTCATGAATTTTTGATTGAAATCTTTAAGCCTCTTCTCGAATTCTAAGGAAATTGAAATTGGCCCAATTTCCTCTTTTTTTTCCCAACTTTTTTGAGCCACTTTTGATAAGAAATCTCGAAGGAAAATTGAACGTATGCAATTTGCATGACGTTCCCTTTAGTGACAACGAAGCTTAAGTTTTTTTTTTGTTTGAAAAAATTTCCTGGTAAAATGAGACTAAAGGTGAATTATTAAATTATTTATTATAAACAAATGTGGATATTTATTTCAGGCATTGAAACATATAATATTGATCGAAAGTATTATAGCCTCATAAGTCTTTGTTTTGCATGGATTTTCATACGTCACTTCTACTTAGTAAAGCACTTACGTCTAATAATCATCGTAATGTGATTGACAGTTTGATATAAAATTATTAATAAACACAAACTCAAAAAACTGAAAAAATTTACAGATGCGCATTACATGATTGCTACATTAAATTGTATTTACTTGTAAGTTTTTCTTAAATGCGTAATGTTCTCTGCATTTATTACATTGCATACTATTGCATTTTAAGTATTAAAAATTTGTTTAAGAAAAAAATAATTATTAAATGAAATTATTTACTAAAATAATATATTTACAATAAAAATCAATATTTAAACGATTATTATAATATGCTTTGTAAACAAAATATAAGTGATAATAAAACATACGTCGTGTTGTGGATTTAAGGAAATTTTATTAAAAATGGGAGATCCAGAAGTACGTAGAATCAATTGTTTGTTGTTATTGTTAATAAGAAATCTTGAATTGAATCAATCAATATCTCATAAATGTGATAACTTGCAAATTCTAATCAATAAATTGATGAGAAAAATGTTCCGTTTTTGTTATGTGGAATTAGACATATTTAATTATTTATGACAATTGTTTTTGAATTAATTATGTTATTGTCCTAGGATAAGGACATGCTCGAAAATAGTCTACAAGGTCCTGATAACGTGAAATTACTCAAGAAGAGGAAAAGAAAACCTAAAAACAAATACAAAGAATTGAATTTGCAGCAAAGAAGAGCTGCAGGTATAATTGATGATGACATTTCAAAAAGCCAATCAGACACAACAAGACCTGAAGTGAAGAATGACTCTAAGAAATTTGAAACACCAGTTAAGGTTGGTGAAGAAAGAAATAAAAAGCGAAAGCTTTCGGAACGTCAGAAATTGGCCGACGAAGAGCAGTTCCCGTCCAAGAAACAAAAGCTATCTGATGGTAAAAAGGACAAAAACTCTAAAAAGAAGAATGTCTCTAAACTTTCCAAACCTCTTGTTGAATTGCAACCTCAGTCAGAATCCACTCACGTGCCAAGCAAATTTAACTTTAAAAAATTAAGGATGGTTTTAGAAAAAAACAAAAACGTTGAACAGAACACTGCAACATTAACAACAGAATTAGATGAAATAAAAAGTCCCCCGATTAAGAAAAAGAAACCGAAGAACGAATCTCCGGTTAAAGCCAAAAGTCTGAGGGAGAGAGTGATGGAGAAATTGGCGTCCGCCAGGTTTCGATTCATCAACGAAAACCTGTACAACATGACGAGCGCAGAAGCCGTGAACATGTTCAAGGAGGACCAGGAGGCATTCAAGGTCTACCACGAGGGGTATTCCGCTCAAGTGGACAAGTGGCCGGTCAATCCCGTGGACATCATGATCAAATACATCAACTCCAAGTCGGTGATTTTCTCATATTCGAGAGGAACATGAATCTTCTTCTAAACTTATATTTTGAGCTTAGAACAATTTTTCAGGGAAGGGAATTTGGTGGTGGCAGATTTTGGATGCGGGGAAGCGAAGATCGCCCAGAGCGTGCGGGGGAAAACCGTTCATTCCTTTGATCTCATGGCACTCAACGATCACGTCACCGTTTGCGACATTTCCAAGGTTATTATGTAGAACTTACAATTTGTATTTATTCAATTTCACTATTAATTTATTTTCCTATTGTTGTTATTACTGCAAATTTAGTCATAAAATGTTGAGAAATTGATGTTTCTTCAAAAATCTTTTTTGCAATTTGGCAGGTACCACTTCCGAACAAATCAGTAAATATTGTAGTGTTCTGTTTGTCTCTCATGGGCACAAATCTCATTAATTATTTGTGTGAGGCCAGCAGAGTTCTCAAGGACAAGTAAGTTTAACTATTCATGTGTCTAAGACAAACTTTCAAAATGTTTTAAAGATACCATTGAACTCTATGCAGTGCATTCATATAAATATTTATTAATTTTAGTGGAACCCTGCTTGTTGCTGAAGTCTTAAGCAGATTTGAAAAAGTTGGGGGATTTGTCAGAAAAATGAATAAATTGGGCTTTACAGTTATCAAAAGAGTCTGCTTTTCTTTGCTTTTAATGTTGTGCTAAATGTTGTATTTATATTGATCTGTTTGCTTGTAGGATGAATCGAACAAAATGTTTGTTTGGTTTGAATTTCAAAAGTCAAAGAAACCACCAAGCAGAGACAAAATGCCCAAAATTGAATTGGCAGCCTGTGTCTATAAAAAACGATGATGTCAGTTGAATCAAAAATAAATTGTCTGTGTTCTGGAATCGCGTTTCGAGTTATAGTTTTCGAATTCCAGAGAAGTGCTGGAAAGGGTCAATTGATTTTTCGAAACGTTTGCTACTTAACGAGCTGGAAAGGATAGAGAAGGTGTTATGGTTATGATATCTCTAATAACGTTTTAGCAGCGCTAGCTGGTCGTTATGCATTACGACTATTTTAGAGAACTAATGCTACTACTACTCAAATGTTATTTTTGGACAAATGTATTGCTTAAGATATACAAGAAGTTTACTTTTACACTCGTCCGTTCAGTTTTTCTTCGGCTCCTAGCTGTTTTGCTTTAATTTGCTGCACGGCGGAGCCTTTCGCGCGCTTTATCCAATTCTTGGGTTGTTAGGACAATTAGTAGTTCAATGAGTGACCAAAAAAGGGAGAAACGAATCCTTTCCACAAGTACGCAGTCACACTCTCAGATTAAAAGCGCTTCGTCTTCAAGCTCAGCCTTGAGCTATGTCGAAGAAGCCAGTGAAAACTGCACAGAAACATCAAAAAGTAAAACTCGATCATCGGGCAGAGTAAGAACAACGGAATTTTTTTTTATTTTCTACTCTTTTTGTTATGTTGAGATTACCACCCCACTAGTCAAACAGAAAAAGTCTTAGTAATGCAGACAGTATAAAGAAAATTGTGCAGGAGGAAGGCAGAATAGCACGTAATCTAGTAACTTGGAATGTTCCACTTGAGAATACAGGTCTAGTGATTTTTCTTAAAATCGTTCTCATTAAATTGAACTTCAAACTTATTAAATACAAAGTAGCCAAAAGTGCAACGCTCAAAACATGTGGACCGACTTCGCCAGTGAAGAAGTCCTTTTCTTCTCAGCCCCAATCGCCGACCTTCCGTTCCACGAGCATCGGGCAACAGAAGACGAAAGACTTCGAACATGGCAAGATCGGTTCGAGGAAGTTTCCAGATCCTGTAAAAGTGAGCAGAAGCAGCACTGCAAGGAAAAGTCAAAGTGCTTCGAGCAAAAAAGATATAAGAGCCAGATACTGGGCATATTTGTTTGAAAATTTGCATCGGGCCGTGGATGAAATTTACCAGACATGCGAGAGCGACGAAAGCGTAGTGGAGTGCAAGGTAAGATTTTGATCTTTTGATTAATCGAGGATCCATTGAATCATTTAATTTCATGTTTGCAGGAGGTCATAATGATGTTAGACCAGTACAGACAGGACTTCAACTCGCTCATTGAGAGACTCCATCTCATGCAGGATTATGAGAAGGGAGGAGAAGGGTCGAGGTTGCTGCTTTTTATTCGTTTACTTGTTAATAACTAATAATAGTTCTGCTCGAATAAAAATTCAATTGTTTGACAATTGCGCAAAAACCGATTTAATTTTGTTTTAAAAAACATATTTTTTACTACCAGGAGAAAGAATCTGGCTTGGGAGGTGAGAAAAAGGTCCCCGAGTAAATCCCTGATGATGACCTACAAGAAGGAAACCTCGACCCCTATCCATGGCAAAGCGGCTCGAACTCTATTTTTCACCAGTTCCACCGACAGCACGGTCGACAGGAGCATCGGTCCCCGCGAAAGTTTCGACCCGACGGCAAGTTCGACTGTTGAAGATAAATCGATCGGCCTCGACGATGGCAAACGGTCGAAAGAACTCGGAGGCGACAACAATGCTTCCGAATCAAACTTCACCTCCCAAGCAAATGTTACTGAGGTTCCTCATAAAAGGTTGGAATGAATTGATTAAAAATTATTAGAATTCTTAATGGTGTTAATACCTTCATCTTTTTCTTTTAATCTTTTTTGTTGAAATTAAATTTTTTAATTCAGCAATCCGAGTACCTGGGCAGATAGAGTGAGGAGTTTGAAGAATGCGAGACAAACATATTCAACGACGAAGTCTCCCGAGAAGGACGTAAATGTTGCGAAGAAGTCAAACAAAATTCAGGATAATAGTAGAAACGGCACGAATAATAAGTACGACGTAAACGGCCACGTAAACAAACGTAGTACCGAAAACAAATCGATCAATGACTGTTCAACAAACTGCTCCGACGACTTCAGAGATGGGAGTCAAATCCTCAGCAGCTCTGTCGTCGATTTCCCAAGTCTGTCTGGTAAGAATGATTCCTTATGAATGCGAAATTTGTCAACAGCCAAAATGTGAATTCAAAATTACATTTGAACTAAGTTGCAATATAATTTACAAGGTTGGCTTTGCATTAATTATTTCACTAACTAGAAGAATTACTAATTAGGACAAGAATTTGAAAAGGACCAGGATGGTTGGGAGACTGTGCATAGGGGAAGCAAACAGAAGCAGAAGACCTTGTGGCCTCTGGAAAATTCAGGCCGAAAGGGCCGACCCCCTTCTCTTTCTTCAAAATCTCTCCATTCCATCCCATCCGTCGACGCAACAACTCCACCAGAGGTTCAGTTATCTTCATCCTCCCCCTTTCTCTTCTCCCCTCGACCCACCGAGGTCATCCTCGGGCTGCCTCCGAGCGTGGAACGTGAAGTCAAGGTGACTTCCGGATTCAACATTTTGCCGAAGCCATCCTTATCAACGAGATCAATGATAATTTATTTGTGTTTTAATTATTTATTTCAAAAGCTCGTTATACTCATAATTGCCATACAAATTGGCAGGACCGTGATGAGTAACATATCTCTTACAGGGCATTCCATTGTCTATAGACACAACTGTCTTCAAATGCCAACGTGATGAAGGCAAGTCTAGGCAGGTCTCTTCGGACGGCATCTTGACCACCTCGAATATCTTCGCCGAAGCTGCAGAACCGAATTCCGATGCCATATTTGCAAGTGGGTGAAACCGATTGGCTTGCAAATTCGACTCGATCGACTAACAAGCATTTTGAATTTTCCATCATCAGGCCGCTACCGCGATCCGGTCGTAATTTCCTCTCGAGAGGGACCTCGAGAATCGAAGACGACGAGTCCCGAAGTCGACGACGAAGAACTCGACAAAGTACTAAATTATATTATTATTATAATTAGTTTTAATACGAAGTTCGATCGGATTTGCGAGCCTCATGACTTCTGCTTCCTGTTTACCAGGCCCTGATGGACGTGCTGAAAGAGGAGGACAACCTGGAAAACCTTCTCGACGAAGAAAGCGAAGCTGCGCTGGAGAGCGCCATGCAGGAGGAAAAGACTTATCTTTGGCAGATCGAGAGGGAAGAAATGCAAGATGAACAGGTGAACTTTAACTTGTTTTGTTCATTTTTTATTTATCCATTTGTTGTATTTACCCATTTATTTCGTTTTTATGTCAGGTCGATTTAGATAATTTATAATTGATTCATTAAAAAACTTTGAATAAAATACTCAATTTTTCTTGACTATCAGGCACTGAAAAACTCAAATCAATTGTTTATCGAAGAGACGAGCGAGTGGGAAGACATAATGAAAAAATATGAAGGTTCCATTTTAAAACCTTAACATGCAGATCATGAATTTGATAGGGACAAAGGTTATTTCAAGATAATAAAATACTAATGAATCCTGTTTGAAATAGCTTGCTATAATATTGCCATAATTACAAATAACTCTCATTAGCACCATTACTCGTTCAGAGGACTTGGCCACGAGGAAGGACAGAACTTGGGGGGAAACGATGGACGAGGCGAGAACTCCGGGAAGACTCGTTCATGTTTTTCAAAAGTTGTCCTCACCATCGAGGAAGAGGTTCAAACTATTTGCACCACTTTAGAACATCTCATATGAAGGATATTACATTTATCAATATTATTATTATTATTATATTTATTATAATCTCAAATGGAGGATGGACTTCCATTTGCGGTCATATTTACGACAAATAAAATAAATCTATTTAAATATTCTTATTTCCAGTCAGTTTGATAAATGTGTAACTTTGGTCGATTCAATCGTTCTTTGTTTCAATAAATTTATTTCTTGTCCATTTATTTCTTGCAGGCTGACCATCGAGTCGAGGCAGCAACTGGACGAGAAGCAAGCAAAAGCAGCCGAGTTGAGAGAGAAAACTCTGCTGGAGAGAGGAGAGAATTTGAGGATGTTGAGAAAGAAGGTTGTTGTTGTTGTTGTTGTTGTAATGCAGAGTACCACGGGGTGATCTTACGGCCATCTTAATCCGTACAGGTGGAGGAAATACAATCCCTGAAGAACGAACTCATGAATCAGGCGAGACTTCGCATGGAGAAGAAACTGCAGAGGGCAGAAGAGAAGAGGCAGATTCTACTGCAGATGAAAGTTAAGAAGGCTCATGAAGAGGATACAAAGGTTATTATTCTATTAATATAAAACCTGTTAATATTCTAATAATATACGACATGCGTTATTATTCCGTAATTTCAATTGTTTAAATTTCAATATAGAATTTAAATTTTGCAGGCAAATGAGATTGCATTCATCAACACCTTGGAAGCTCAAAACAAGAGACATGAGATCATGGCCAAACATCAAGAATCTGAGGCAAGACTTCAAGATATGCAGGTGATGACGATAGTTACAGGATGTTGATGATTATCTGGATGATGATGATGATGATGATGATGATCTTTCTCGTGGTCATGCTTTTGTCATTGTCTTAGGAGGAAAGGCAACGCAAACACGAAGAAAAGGCCGCCAAGGAAGCCGCTGCCGAGGTCAGTTCGCTTTGAATATTAATCGTTAATTAATCAATATCGAATATCAATTTATTAATAACAATGTTAATATTTATTGCAACTCGTACAATTGATTGTATTACAGGAGAGAAGGAAAGCTCTGGAAGCAGAGAGGATGAGTCGTCTGCAGGAGATGCAGGATCGCAGGAGGCAGCGGGAGACGGACTTCGAGCAGAGGCAACAAGAACGAGAGAAGGAAAGGGTCGAGGCCGCTCGAGCGAGAGATCGAGAAAGGGAGGAAAGACTGGCAGCACTCAATAAACAGCAACAGGCCCACATCGAGGAACTGCAAAAGAAAATTCAACAGAAGGTGAAATTTATTTATTTATTTATAAAATTGTAGGAGTGCAATGTCGTCATCGTTTTTGTGTTTGGCGATTCGATGACGGTTATGGTGGTGATTGCGATGATGGTCGCGACGATGATTTGATGAACACGAGCATGAGAGAATGAAGAAACCGTTGCAGCAAGATGAGACAGACAGGAGACACAAGGAGAAGTTGGAAGCAATCCAGGAGAAGGCCTTCAGGATGAGTCTCCAGCATCACTCCAACGACGACGACAACAACGACGCTCCTCCGAAACTTGCTCCTTACGAGAAGAAAAAGTTCTGCTCCGTCTGCAACGTTCTGGTTCGTTCGCTTTTTGGATGCCGATGTCTTTAATATCTCGTGATGCCACCGATCGATGTCTTTAATATTTTAATATTTACTCTTAATAATTTCAATTTCTTTCAGATAAGCAAGCTGTTGTTCACGGCTGGCTTATTATTGATTTGTTGTTTTCGTGTTAAAAAGTGGATTCAATAATCTAAAAAAATAATAACATGATGACTAATAACGACTGGTTTCTAACTTAATAATTACCTTAATTTAATTTCGGCTTCCATTGAACTCGTTAAGCGACAGTTAAGTTTTGAAAAAGTTTAAAATGATTAAAACTTCCAGATTCCTTCAGAGGTTCACCTTTTGAGCCACCTGAGGGGTAAAACCCACCTGCAAGCCATCTGCGACAGCAGTCAGGGCAACCAACCTTCTCAGCAAGACATTGTTAGTCATTCGCTCGTTATCCATCCATCCATCAATCAATCAGTCAATGATGTTTTTCATGCAAAATGTCCGTTTGAAATATTTTTAGGAGAAGTTCAATCTTCAGCACATTTCCGATGCTCCCGTCGATCGGCCCGATCCTCGAGCTGCGTGCGAGAAGGAACGACAGAAGGCATTCAAGAAGAGGTGCAAGAAGTTAAAACTAAGGATGATTCAAAGGTGAACAAGATTGATGCAAGTTTTTAATTGGCCGAGTGTTTCTTTATTTAAACTTGGGAATTCTGCTTAAGTCACTTTTTTTATGGTTTGTTATTTTTCATTTAAACTTTTGAAAATATAAAAAATGCATAAAATTTGAAATTTCTTCACAAAATTAGGAGCAGTGAATACGAAGCATCCATTGTCAATAAAGTTCAGAGTCTCCAGTCGCAACACAAAAACAAGTCGAGTTACAAGCTTATTTTCAACAAATAATTAATTATAATTTCTACCAAAAGCATCTGCTATTAACGAATTAATCGTGACAAAGTTGGCTTTCTTTCTTGAACCTCTCAGAATGCAGAAAGTGGTGAAGGATTTGCAGAAATGCATGAACGTCGTCTGCTCAGGTCCGTGGGCCCAGAGCAGGGTGTCGAGTCTCGATAGGAGCCTCGGGGAGATCTGCAGGATCTTCGAGAAGAATGTTAGTAATGGTGCTAAGTTCTTGTTGTCATTATTTCTTAAATTATCAATATTATTATTATTATTATTATTATTATTAATTTACATTATACATAATGATTATGATAATGATTGTTGAATTTATGATAATGTGATGCATTTTGTTGATATATGACCAGCTATATCGCTCAGCTTTTTGCACTGGGAGTGTGATAAATTTAAGATGCACTTATGATCTTGCTTATCATTGTAATCTGCATTATTGATGATTCTTAATCAATGACGTCCAATCATTATCATCATCACCATTGTTGCTCCCTTTGGTTCAGGTCTCTGCAGACAAGATTACCTTTAAATCCATTGGAGGGCTGACGATATTGTTTCAGCTCCTTGAGGTCGTAGGTCACCCACCCGTGGAGTTCCTGGCTCCCATTCCCAACAAGTAAAAATCATTCTCAGCCTTTCTGAATTATGGAGGTTATGATTATGATTCATTCATTCTGTCAATCACAGATCTCTCCTCCTTCTTACCTCAGTCCTGAAGATGATGTGTCTTGAATGTCCAGACATCTGTCAGTATTTGTTGCTAAGCAACAAAATCTGTACATTGATCGACCTCATTTCACAGCATCTGAATGTATGTTTATTCAATTGTTTTAATCATTTAAATAATATTAAACCCTTTAATATTAAAATTCGATGCTGAAGATTTGAATAATATTAATTAAGAATAATTTAAATAATTTCTCTAACGAAAGGTGTTGATCCCCGATGACTTCTCCATTCAACAAACCGGTCCTCATTGCAAGCTCATCTACGACCAGTTTGTCGGCTCGCTCGTTGAACTTTTGGCGGCCATATTGCTTCCGTTTGCAGACGAATCGAAGTTGAAATCCTCGACTCAGAGCAAGTCGATCGAGAACAAGAAAGAAGAGTTTCAAGTTTCTTCGTCTCAAGCCTATGATGTTGTGAGGTGACGAATGCATCGTGTCGTATGCGCATCAACTGCCGTTTATTACTGACAAATTAACTTGTAGAGTAACAAGTCGGTCTTTAATAAATAATTAACTGATCTTTATCGATCTTTTGTAATTCTGATGATTAATCATAGAGTGTTCTTATTTAACCTGAAATTAATTTGCATCTCGTTCATCTCAGTTACATTGTGAGCATCGGCATCCTGGACAAAATATCGGTGTACTTCAACAACATCCGATCGTCCATCGACGAAGATGCTTTAGGTGCTGAATTCCTGCAGAACTGTCTCGTCCTCGTCACCTCGCTCGTAGGCATATCTGCCCCGGAGTCAGTATCTAAAATTACGAGTTGAAATTTATGTCAAACTAATTGTCATTGGTTAATGTAATTATGGCCTAAATTTGAATATTAAAATCTGGCAAGTTAAAATTCATAGAATTTTTATCTCAGGACTTCCTTTATTCTGGAGCCTAAAAAAACGGAGGACCCGACGCAACTGATTTTGACTTTGAAGGCGACCCAGTTGGTGGGCATCGTGTCCCTGATGTACGGCATCCTCCTCCATTCGGACGCACCGGCCCGGGGAAACAACCCTCCTCCCTGCCTCCCGAAACACACCCTGGACGTGGCATTCCTCGGCTTCGGGATGCTCAACCGGGCTGCGCGTCTCGACGCGTCCACGTTTCAGGTTTCGTTTTTCTTTCCTTTTTACGGAGAAGTTCTGACCTCGAGTCGGTTTCGTGCCGCGGTTTCAATGGAAATTCGTTTCCCAGTCGAGTCTCGGCGAGGAGGGGACGTCCCTGGAGTTTCGACACATTGCCAGCTACCTGCTCTGGTACTGCAACTGCTGCAGTAACGATCTTCTCCTGCACGAAGTCATCCTTTGCGTCGGCCACTTCGCCCTCCTCAACTCCGACAACCAGCTGATCATCCAGAGCGGTCAGCCTCCCACGATACTCCAGCAGCTGTGTTTTCTGCCCTTCCGATACTTCAGCGATCCCAAACTCACCGGAATTTTGTTTCCGACCCTCATCTGTTGCTGCTTCAAAATGCTCGGCAACAAGGCCATACTCGAGCAGGAGCTCAGCTGCATCCTGTTGTCGAACTTTCTCGAAGAAAACTCGCTGAAGGGTCGATCGTCCGAACATCCCGGCGACGACGGATTGCCGAATTCGGTCGACAGATTCAAACAATTTTGTGGTGAGTTTGTTTGCTAAAGAGGTTTGTTAATGACTTTTGGTATTTTGGTTATGTAAAACTTTTCCGAGTGAAATTGCTCAAGGTTATGGTTATTAATGATAAATTAGACTACAAAATATTCCTCAGGGTTACCTATCAATCGTCGAATGTCCTTGGCTGCAAGGTTCCCCAGACATTTGTGGCAGGAGGCACAACTGTATTTTTCCAGTGAATGACCGCTGTTTTCAGTATTTGTTGTGAAGTTTTTAATAAACTTTTAATAAAGTTTGTTAGATCTAGATTGGTGCGCAGTAATCGAAGCACATTAGCATTAGCGGTAAAATATATTTACTTTTACGAATTTTTTTTATAGGTCTGATGATTTGGGGATTATCGGAGTTTTCGACATTAGTCACAGTGCGCGTCCGTATTATTGAAAAAATTAACGTAAAAGTATCATTCTGAGCGTAAAACGTATCCATTTATTTATTTGATTATAGTCCTTTGCGTAAGGCGTATCCGCCATTTGTTGGTATATAAAACATCGCCGCTTGGCTGTCGGCTCTGTCGTCGCTTGCGGTTTGGTTGGAACTTTTCGAGGGGAATATCGGGCGCTTTTAATTCAGTTACATTCAGTTTGTTATGCCTCTTCAGCCGTGCAGGAACGAGAAATCGACTTCTGTCGACTCGTACCAAGAACAAATATGCTTGACGAATTTAACGAACGAACTTTTATCTTACAACACCGTCGAAAGCGTTTGTAAACAACCGTCCGAGAGAATTAGACGACAGAAGTCCGTTTACTTCGGGACTCTACAAAGAATGATGGACGAACTGAACGAAAATAACCCTCGCGTTTTCAAAGGGATGGCCAAGAGATTAGAAATTGAGAAACTCGACAAAATAGAGGCCGGAGAATGTCTTACGCGGGTCTTCAAAGAAATGCACACTGACAAACACTACAACTGGGGGAGAATTGTCGCCGTTTTTGCTTTCCTGAGAAGTGTTGCGCAGCATCTAGACGACTGCAACAAGTCAGACAACCTCGAGGAAATTGCATCCGCAACGAATTCATTCGCCTCCGAACACTTCTCCACATGGATCAACGAACAAGGAGGATGGGTGAGTTTCGATTAGATTTGTTCCTGTTATTCCAACAGTTTCTGCATTGGAAGGAGTCATGCTTTGGAGCAGTTCCTGGGTTTATCCTTGTATTGAAAATCTAAATTTCCAAATATTTTGTTCCTGTCCTGTAAAGTGTTGATTTACATTTAAAATCACAAATTAGTTCCACTTAGTTTCTTTTGAATTTTGATTTCCTACCCTACAAATGAAGACAAAATGTGATTTATCTCTGAATTTGTTGGAGAACCTTGCTTAGGAGATTGGGGAAGCTAATGATTAAGATGCTTTTTCATGCAAATATTTTCAATGACGACCAGAGTTGCTTTAAAATAACCTTTATTATTTCATTAATGAATTGCCAACCTAAAAATCTTTTTAGATTAATCATGAATTGGTATGTAATTGTCTTGCTAAAATGACTTATTTGTGTTTTCTAGAATAATAATTAATGTAATTTGTTAGGCAGTGGCTTGGGAATGAGAATGCAAATTAGTTTTTTGGTATTTCCAACTGCTCATTCTGATGATGATGATGATGATGCTTTTAAAGGACCGTCTGAACACTCTGAGCATGTTGCTTGCATATTGAGTGTTTGAAAAGGGGTTACTGCGCTGCACTGCTCATTATTTCTTTTGACTGCACAACAACATTAACATTTTTGGCAACCAAAACAATAACATTAATATTATTATTAATAATTATTGTTAATAATAATAATAACATTGTCTGCTTTTATCTTCATAGCAGCATGCTCCTAGAACTAAATTTATCATGATCTCAAAATCTCACGAATCATAAGTGCAGCAATCATTTAAAATTGCATCGTGATTCAAAAACAAGTTGCCACTTGAAATGTGTAAGGCAAAAGTCATCCATTAATCGATTAGGCAATAAAATGTAAGATGGCGACACCGGTGGGAATTATAGGTTGTATAGGAAGTATAAGTTGTTTTTTGTTTGTTTTGTAGTAAGATTCCTGATTGTTAAAATGTTGAATTCACTCGGTTGTGATAGGCCTGTAGTTTCTCGTGTGAACGGTTTGCTCTGACCGTTCTAAACGTGCTGTGAGAAGAAACTTTAAAATGTTATTTAAAAGAATTAATGGGAGATCCATTGCATGTCCATTTATCCTCTGTTTTGTCATGCTTAATATTGAAATCGATTTAAACGAGCAAATGGTATTTTTAATTTCATTCGAATTCACGTTTTATTACTTCACTTATATTTGATAACATCGTGATTTTCACATCGTGGCATAGTAATATTATTATTATGATAATAGTAATGACTGAATAAATCGAGAAGACGAGATCGAACCAGTTACATAACAATGACGTTAATAATAATAATAATAATAAAATTATTCTCTTTGTGAGTCTCCGACCCTAGTTAATGTCTTTCCTTTTTGTTGAATTGTTTCCTTTTCCTCGAAGGCAGGTTGATGGAATTGATGCAAATGATGCATAGGTGTTGTTATCTTTCGGAGCCTTTCATATTGTCAAGCATGCGACCGCGTCAAGCACGCAACCGTAGAAAGGTTCTTTGTTTAGGACCTCCAGTCACTACTCTAGTCACTATCGAGGAATTATCTCCACACCTGGATGATCTTTGTTCTTTCCGACCTTTTGTCCTACATTCCAGGTCCAAAATGACCTGGACATTTGATTGCATAATTTAGGAAGAAGTGCCTCAAATGGAACTGACAATGATTACGAAGATGATTGTCGTCGCTGACATTTAATTTTTATGTGCTGGGTGACTCATGTGCTTTGATGAACCCCACTACGTTGATGATAGTGATGCTAGTGACTTTGATAATGATTCGTACAATGTACTGCTAGCAGTTAGTGATTTATTTGTTCGGATGATGGTATTAATATTAAGCGGAAGTACTCGAGGTAATAATGCGCTTAAGAATCGTCTCAATTAATTGTCTCAGGATCTGATGGAATCGTCGTAATCTTTATCATTTTTTGCTGACATCAATTTCCTTGTTCACGTTAAGAACGTTAGTGTGCATCCTCAACTGAAATCACTAATTAATTATTCGCTTCCGTTCGGGTGAGCTCGTAAAACAAAGATTCTTCGGAGGAATGTTCACGAATATTTAGGATGATGTTGTCGTGTCAAAGGGCATATTTCTCATTGTTGACATTCATTTTCTGATGGGAAAATAGCATTGAATTGTTTGCTAAATTGAAAGGGTGTTTCATCTTGCTTAAGTTAGAGTATCCTTGCTCTATTAAAATTTGGCAGTGTTTGTTATTGTAACTAAAAATCAACAAACTAAGACTTGACACTATATCCTATTTTATACACTATACCCCGATGCTGCTATTAAAAATTGTTAAGTCCAGTTTCTGTCAATGCCATGGGAAGGCATATATATAGCTCACACGGTATTATTGAATATATAATACTGTTGTAACCTTGGTTTCGGAATAATTAAATGTAAATTAATGTAATTAAATATAAATTTATATTTATTTTTTATTTATTTACATTAGATAATTAATATTAAATATAAATTTAATTACATTCGGTATCTTCTTCATGCACGAAGTCTCGTTATTATTGCCATAAAGCAATCTCGCTAATCACCTGACTCGACATTTCAGCCAGAATCCATCCTTAAGTGTCTCAAATCCCTTAAAGACATATAGCTGATGTATTAGCCTTTGGAAGGAAGTAATTGCTTTGGAACCTGAAATCTAATTACATGACATCAGAAGCCAGAAGCTGTGCTTAACTTTGCTTCTTGTTAATTGGGCGATGATACCTTATCATGTGCCTTATCAAGTGACTGTAATTGTGATGCTTAACTTATTCAATAATCTTTCTGGCTGACTTCGATGGGAGGGCAGCACTTTTGCTTGCAAACCTCGAATTGTAAATTTCAGAGTCCAATATATCACTTATCACGGGATGCTTGAAAACGGTTTTATTATTATTATTACTGAATATTTATTATTTTATAATTGATTTTATTATTAGCAGATTAGGTGGGCTTCCTGTTATTAGTGGCAGGATCCTTCAGATTGACTCATTTGAATGCTTACTGTAGGGACTAATAATGATAATAATATTATTTATTTCACAGAAGCATGAATAGAGTAATATTTACCGTAACGAAGTAATTGACAGTTTGGCCCATGAATTAATTGCAGTTGATGTAATAAATAAGGTGATTCACTTTGAAATATGTTGCCAATGGATAGTTTTAGTGCCAAACAATCATTCTATGTATCTGATCGTACCAACCCATGACACGATGCTTGAAAAATAAATAACTCGGCTTATATTGTTAATAAACGAATGAAAATGTCAAAAATATGGTTATTGCTTGTAAATTTTTTGTACTTAATTTTAATTCCATTCATAAAAATAAATAAATTAGAAAGCCCTAGCAAATCATGACGTTAATAAAATGGTATGAGACTATGACATCAGCATATTTGAGAGCAATGTTGACAGCTTCATTGTTGTTGTTGGCTCGTAGGCAGGAATGCAATTGAAGAACAACTACAACAGAAAAGCTTCTACTTCAACTTGATTGGGGTCAATATGTTTCTAATGACTGATGAATGGTTGACATTTTGGTTAATTATGATGCCAGAGGAAATCAAAAATAATATTTATTATGTAAATGCAATTATTGAAAAGGAGTTCATTCCCTCAGTCTTTTCGGCCGGTCCGTGCATCCCGATTCCATTGGATTCTATCCGAACTTATTTGCACATGTCGTTCTGAAAAATAAACAAGTTTAGCTTTAAAATGCTCATCATATAATGTGATCATATATAAGATTTTTAAAGGGTTCTTGAACATTTTCAGGAAACATTTGAGAAATTCTTCAGAGAAAAGTCACCGAACAACAGGAACTGGTTGGATAAACTCTACACGTACTTGGGACTACAGGCTCTTTCGAACAGGATCATGTAATCCGAGGAATGGCAGACGAACCGAAGGCTTTAAAATCAATCGGGCGAAGAAAGCATTTCCTCGGCGGCGATGTTTTCGTTAGCGACCGGAGGGATAAA
The DNA here is from genome assembly GCA_021613335.1 of Whitmania pigra. NCBI lineage: Eukaryota > Metazoa > Annelida > Clitellata > Hirudinida > Haemopidae > Whitmania > Whitmania pigra. Next base: position 1,198,832 of record JAJTWR010000272.1, on the reverse strand, counting down.
AATGTTGACGTGCCTTGTCGTTACGAGAGAGGAAAAGACCCCCCACGTGCTTTCCGTGAAATTCTTTCTCGTCTTGCGCTCTGGGACGCAGCCGTCGCATTCCTCGTATATACATATGTACGTATGTAAATGTGTATATATATATATATCTGTGTTCAGAGATATCCTGTAACCTCATTGAGTAAAAAAATGTTTTAAAAAACTTCAAATAAGATTTTATCAACTAATTCAGCTATCAATAAGAAGAATAAAACCAGAAAATGTAATCGATTAAACATCGTTGTGTTGCGTCGACGATCACACCGAAGAGAAGAGAAAAGTAGATGCTTTTGCAAAAGCACATATCAAAGTCGGCCGCGATGCCGCGAGGTTTCTCGGTCATCGACTGAAGTTCGAAAAGTCATAAACTTTTTGTACGAGCAAATAATCTCTAGAGGTTGCCTTTCTGCGATCAGTTCGTTGGCCGCGATCGGTCGGAATTTTTGGGGGGATTTCGAGCGAGGACCGTCGAAGAAAGTCCGACGTTTTCACGAGTGCAAGATCCATTGTTACGACTGTGATGGTGATTTTAGAATTAGATGATTCTTCACTTTGCCTTGATTAATGTTGGTATCTGTAGGTGAACTAAACGTTAAACTGACTTCATCCATGTTTTTGTCTGCCATAACAAATAAATTGCTATGACCTTCTGACTTGTCTAGACGTCGTGCGATGTCCGTGACATGCATTCCTGCAAATGCCTCACTCGAGGGGATGGCATTTGGTAAATGTCAACGGATGACGAAACTCTGAAGTTTGGCTCAAAACTTTTTCAGAGTAATTTGAACGTCATTCTATTGGCTGTGATTTTAGCCACCTTGAGTTTTAATGTCTACGCGTTGAGGATAACAGCTGTTTGGGTGGATTGGCATGCAACAAATTTGAAATGAAAATGACAGAATCGAACATTCTTTGCTGACGACCCCGAAAAGTGAATAGAATCTTTGCAGTCGTTTAATCTTAACGTTGGGTCGGGAGATAACCTGTTCTATCTATTTATATATTTACGTATCGTAAGTCATGCGTTTTCTTTTGGTGTTACCCCTTCTAGCCTTAAGTTGAGATTTAGTGTTCTGATGCACAACTTTTTAACGGTGTGGTAGACAAATCATATTACCGGCCTATGGAAATTGCCTCAAAATGCCTTTATGTCATACGGGACAATTAGAAATCGGTGGGTTTTACAGACGTTCTCAGAATTGAGTATAAATATTCGCTCAGTGGGATTTCCCTAATTGAAAGGCGAGTGATATGTTCGGGAAGTTGAGTAAAATATGCACAACATAAATTGGACGCGTAAGTTTTTTAAAGAATTACTGAGAAAGAAAACATTTAATTCAAAAAACGTCCAATTACAAGTATGACTCATTCAGGCTCCGAAACTTGACGAATTTTTACATAAATAAAAAAAAAATAACATGATTAGGATGGCACCCATTGTTTAATGACAGTCGAGGATCTGTCGAAACATGAATTATAAACCTTTAATTTTAAACCTAATATTTGTACGCCATTAAATACGTAAAGGCATGCTTATGAATTCCTATTTTTGCAAAGCATTAAAACCCCTATCACTGACACCCTAATTCAATTATAATTCTTATTCTTGCATGCACCCAACACTCCTATTCCTGACCACCAGCAACCATTTAAGTGAGCACAGCAAGACGTGAACGACTCAAAGCTAATTTAGCTTGCCCGAAATGGTTATAAAACCCACCATACCATCAAAAGACAAGTCGAGTCGATGTTGCAGCTCGTCTCGACAACGAAAACAAAGTCGAGCGAACGGATGCATCGGCACGCAGCAATTTATTGAACTCGAACAACTCGGCCCTGAAATGAAAAGCAACCGATCAAGACGAACGCATCCGGTCAACGAGTCGGTAGCAGAGCATTATCGTACTCTGCGACACGACGATTTCAACATTTATCAACAATCTTCTCGTTACTCCTCATTAGCCGTCTATTAATCCATGACTTATTTGCCAGGAAATAAAACAGCACTTATGCAAAACTTGATAATTTCCTAGGAAGTAAATAAATATGAAGTCACAAGAGCAGAAAACAACAATGCACATTCATTCAGTACCGGTCGCTACAAAAAGTAGTCAGATATTATATTAGGTATTATAATTCCTTTCCATCTTTAACAGCTTCGGGGGCATATTTTGGCAGGAGGTCTTTGACCATTCGCACGTAATCGGACTTCTCCGAACACCCTCTGCAAGTCTCGCCCCATTCGGAGAGAATCTTCTTCAAATCGCCGACTTTAAGTTTGTTGAAGTCAACTTTAGCCAGGTCAATCTTCTTATCTAAATGAGAAGTTAAAAATTAATTATTTAAACATGGTTAACACAAAATAGCTAACAAAGGATTATCAAGTACAAACCATATTTCAGATCACATATTTGAGCATCCATCTTCTTGAGTTTCTGGCAGATTTTATCTGCAGGCATTGACCAACTCACTGGCTTAGAAATCTCACCTAACATACCAGTTGCAGATTCTTTCAAGCCACCGACGTAATAACACTGTAAGTTAATTTCAGTATCGGTTAAAAGCCTGCTTCATTGTTGGTGTTATTTCAATCAATCTCTTACAAAACGATTGTCCTTGTGTATCTTGGCGTCTTCGCAGAATTTTCTAAATTCATCTTCAATTTTGCTTGTGCTACTTTTAACATTTTCCTCCAGTGTGTTTATAAACTTTGACAGAAACTTAACACAAACTACAAAATAACAAACAAAAAGATGTCTTAATATTTAATATAAAAAAATAAAAATTATTCCGGTAAAGCAAACCTTCGCAATTCTCTTCGGTAACTTGTGTCCCGGAGGTGTAGAAAAGCCCAAAAGCAGAGAATAAGACTAAAATCTGAGGCAGCATGTTAATCTTGTGTAAAATATTCGAGACACTGGTTGATAATCACCACAGCTAGATCTGCACTGCGTCAAACAATAAACAAGAACATTTATTTGATAGCGGTACAACAGAACCGGCGGAGTTGGCAGAACCCTATTGGCCAGACTACGTAGTAACAACTGTAAGCGTTAAAAATTAAAAGTGATATAAATAAATAATTTAAAGTTAGCAACGACCTCAAATTTGTTTTTTGTAAATAATTATAAAATATCCATAAAATTTTATCTATTTTATTTTTTATTTATTTTGATCAATGAACATTTCTATTTAACATCTAAGCCATGATTTTCAAGCAAAGCTATTAAATTTACAAAAATTTAAAACTAAATAATTGTATTTTTATAATTTTATTTAACTAAAAATTGATAAATGTCGTATCTCACAGCCAGTATTACTTCCCAGGTTGAGAATAATTACAAGGCCAAAAATAGATTTATTTATTATCGGGATTCTCGCTGTTACTTAAAAATTTAAAAACAGACTCTTTGAATTTCTCTTCACCTTCCGATATCCAACGAAAAGTTTATGAATAGGACTTGAAACATTGGAAAAATTATGGTGACGTTAAAGTATTTCCCAAGTTTTAGTGCGTGAAAGGAAAGCTCGTCAGCTTAACACGCCTATAAAAATCCCAATTGGCAATATCATGAGGACCAGGAAATGTCATGAACAAAAATCGTCTGCTTGTGACACGACTTCAATGCTGCCGTCAAAACTAATTGTGGATTTGTCCTACCGCCGTCTTCTTTCTAAAATAGAAGGGATAATGGAAATGATTCACTTTTAACCTTCCATCCCATATATCAAAATATGAGTCATTTTTTCTATTAAAAAACACATTTATATAAATATAACCACGGTTTTATTAGAAAAGATTTTATGTGATCATTATGGAGATGTTATTCTTTCGTAAAAAAAAAAATGGAGACCCAGTCGAAGAAATCTCTTCAACGGCTCGATAAGGGAGACACCTGTGAAACATAAACAAATCCTTTCCTATTATTTTACGAATAAAATTCGTTACAACCGAGCTGGGCACGTAACCAAGGGACTTTAAGTTAATCCTGTAAATGTATATTTAAGGTCAGCCAGGCTTATGCGTATTAAGAAATTTCTTTTTCATTTGATATTCTAATCTTAATAATAATTATTACTAATAAATATTTCCATAATTATACTAAAAAAAGTGAATATAGAAATTCAAATGAAGTGGTTGAAAATTAAGCACTAATAAACCTGGATAAAGAAATTACTTCCTATCAATCAAGAGCAGGTGTGCGAGCCACGATCGTTTGAAAGAAAATGGATACATGCTTCAAAAGAAGAAGGTGAAGACATCTTCAAAAGATCTGATGGATGCCAGTTCTTCATTAAAAGTCTACGTCGTGAATCTTAGTTCTTAAGTGGAGTCAGGAGATTCAATGGATGAATAATTTCGAACTGTATGAGAGGAATGATAATGAAATTGCTATTTCGGTGTTAATAGAATGCATGCCTAACTTTGTCCAGACAATATGAATGAATTTTAAAATTTAAAATTATGATCGTCGAAACAAAGAGGCAAATCCTAAGCATCATCGACGGACGCCCAATTGACCACACGTCACGAAATCTCACTCATTCATTTCCCAAGTCAGTCAAATTCTTTGTAACATCAGAATCCGTAAAGGCCAGCGTTTTGCCGACAAAAAACTATGCCAAGAAAAGTTGGATGAAATCGTGGAAAACTCGCTGAAGCGAGAAGGTGGATTCCAGATGGACAAATCCATTGGCAGCCTCCATCCATCACTGACAGGCATCTTTGCTTTTTACTCATTCCGTGTTTGTTCTCCTCCTCAGCGATTCTTCTAATGAGAAGTTTCTCCTATTTCCAGACAGAATGGCACATCCCTGCTCCCACGTGACCACGTGATCACGTGATCAGACGATGACGTCATCGTCAGCCCGGTACAAGTCGTTATGGAAAGGAGTGAAAATGGCGACTGAATGAAATCATCGTCGAATCATTTCACCTGAGGCGAATGACGACGAAGACGACGACGACGACGACGATGTTGGCCTGGAAATGGAATTCCCAAACTCCTCTAGGCACCTCTGTGATCATGTACTCCATATGGGCACCCCTTTCATGATCACCCTAGCACCCTAATGACACTATCAGCTGACATTACTGACTCATCATCGCCATCATTTTCAGTGACAATATTCACCGCCGTCACCATCATCATCATCATCATCATCATCATCAACATCATCGACGTAACCATGGATACGTGGGGATGAAAAACAAGTTTCTTCGGACAATTACAAGACAATTTGTTGCTTCGCAGACAGTGCTTCGTCTCCTATTATCGCCCATAACACGCCGATAGCGTTTCCTGAGCCTCAGCTGTCATCGTCGTCATCATCATCATCGTCATCATCTTCGCCATCATTATCATCACATGAATAAGTGGAGGACGACGCTGATGATGATGAGGAATTGAGTTGGTGATAAAAGAAATTTGCATGGAATCATCGGAAGGGTTTTCCTTCTTTGAATCCGAAGAATATCTCCTTCCATCCATCGCTCCAATTCCATGAATCGTCATCATCGTCATCATCATATCATCATCATCATCATCATCATCATCATCATCATCATCATCATCATCATCATCATCATCATCATCATCATCATCATCATCATCATCATCATCATCATCATCATCATCATCATCATCATCATCAGCATCATCATCATCATCATCATCATCATCATCATCATCATCATCATCATCATCATCATCATCATCAGTCATCATCATCATCATCATCATCATCATCATATCATCATCATCATCAGCATCATCATCATCATCATCATCATCAGCATCATCATCATCATCATCATCAGCATCATCATCATCATCATCATCATCATCTCATCATCATCATCATCATCATCGCATCATCAGCATCATCATCATCATCATCATCATCATCATCATCACCAACGTCGTTATCATCACAGTCACAATCACTCTGACTACATTAACAGTGGGATTAAAACGTATAAAATAAAAATAAATAAAAATAAATAAAAATGTAATAATAACTTTTAACCATCGTCGTCGTCGTCGTCGTCACTTCATTGGCGTATAAAAGTGCCTGCCGACGTTGAAGCATTCAGTGCTTGTTGTAGCTTGTGATGGACGGAAGGAATGCCGACCGGTTAGGAAAGTCGTTGATAGACGACATGTCCATGCTCGAGATAACAGATGAAATGATCCTTTCGCCCAAGAAGTGAGTTTTTAATCGTAATTATTACTATATTACATATATATAATATATTATTTTTATTATTATTATTTGTATTATTATCATTATTGTTATTACTATTATTATTATTATATTATTATTATTATTATACTAATTTTAATTAATTAATTTTAGAAATTATTTTATCATTATTGCTTAAGCATTTGTATAATTGAGGAGTTAAATTTAGGTGCGACGTCACTCACTACACTACTGTAATAATACTATTACTAACTACTACTACTAATAATGGTAATAATAATGAAACTTAAATATTAAATTTTAAATATACATATTTCTATTTATATATATTATAATTATTTATTGATGTTGTAATTAAGTAAATAGATTGTTGTTATTGTCAAAGATTAATAATAAGATTTATTATTACTTTTCTAAATATAATTGTTGTGGTTAGTTATGTCTGATAAGTGTACTTAGTGAGTGTTAGCATGTTTAATTATGTTATAATCACATTTTATTCATCCTAAATCCCATTTTAATTAAATTATAATAACATTTCAATTATATTATAATAACATTTAAATTATATTATAATCACATTTTAATATTTGTTAAACAAAGTCAAAGAAAAGTTAAGGGCTTTTACGACTTTCAATGTTTTTTTTTAATTTCTGTATTTTCATTTTAATTCTGCAATTAAAAGGAACAATTATGTATTAAAGTAAATTTCAAGAATTATTTTTTAAATATAAACATTTCTTCCAAATTGCAATTTAGCAGAGCATCAAATTATTTTATTGTATTATATTTAGAATGAATAAATTACTTGATAATCGGAAATTAAAATGGATTTTATATAAATCTGTTAAAAATTATGAAATAAATACTTTGAAATGTTGCTTGGTTCTGCATCAACCTTCTGTCACTCTCGACGGTTAGCTGTTGCCATGGAGATTCTTTCCATAAACAACAACAATAACAATTTAAAACAACAACAACAATAACAATTAACAACAACAATCTTCAAAATATTTCATTTAACAACAAAAATTTCAGTTATTTTCTAATTCCTGCAAATCCACGCAAAGAGGCAAGATTTTGCTTTCAATAAATTCAAGATTAAAATTCTTTCTATCAAATTTTTATTCTCCAGGCAACAAATCGCTTCGGTTGCTGTTTCGATGATGATGACGACGACGACGATGATGATGCTGATGCTGATGATGATGATGATGATGATGACATGCAAGAGTGCATCTTGGAATGAGCGATAATAAGGTTCTCCATCTTTCGTGGACGCTAATCGTCCCATTCGTCACTCGTCATAATTTAAAATAGTAAGAAATAAAAAGTAAAAAATAATGGATTGACTTAATAATAAATATTCACATCATCACTCCTAATACCTATCATCACCATCATCATCATCATCATCGTCGTCGTCGTCGTCATGATCTTTATCATCACCACCACCACCATCACTATCATTATCATCATCAAGATTGATCCGAAACGAGCAAAGGTTCGATTCTTTTCCAGATTGGTTTCATGTCGGTATTAACGTGTCTGGCTAATTAATTCCATCCTGATTGGACGACGAGGATCATTCCATCCAATCACAAGCAGTGACACATTCCAGCCAATCACGTGTCCCGATACAAACAAACCAATCACGTGCATCCATTACATCCACGTGTCTTCAACAGGGGTACAGGTGTCGATTTTCCCGCCTTTTTAAGTTATTTACGAACGACGTTGCTTTTTGACAGGTCACGTGTAAAATCTGTGGTTTCTAAAAATAGACGGCCAATTAGATTCGTCACAACGTCTGCAGGAAGCCTAGTGATGAATCGAAATATTTTTTTTAAATAAAGTAAATTATTTAAAATCACAAATAATAAGCAAATGCTTGAAATTTACAAATTTAATTTCGCAAATATTTACGTGCCAAAAGGTTGCAAGAAAAGCAATGGTTGAGAAGGTTACTTTATTTTTAGGCCATCAATAATAATGACAATAGCAATGATAATGATAATGATAATGACAATGACGATGACACAGCTTCATAATCATCATGTGTTCCATAGATTGGTTGATCTAGATTTTAACCTTCAAATCTAACCTATGGCCTTGAGGTTGTGTCGAGGAAGAAATGGAAATGAATATTTAAATTTGGTACTGATGAATATTTAAATTCGGTTCTAATGAATATTTAAATTCGGTTCTAATGAATATTTAAAATTGGCTCTAATGAATATTTAAAATTGGTTCTAATAATTATTTAAATTGGTTCTATAATATTTAAAGGAAATATAAATGAATATTTAAAATTGGTTCTAATGAATATTTAAAATCGGTTCTAATGAATATTTAAAATCGTTTGCAAGTAAGAAGGTAGGTGTTGACCCTGGCGTCTCTATCGGTTGACATTCCTTCTGCTTTTTTTTTTATCAGCGACCAGAACCTCATAAATATTCATGAGGCCACGCTGAGGGGCAATTTAACACCGACACACCTGGATCAACCAGATGTAATCTTCTATCTCAAATTTACTGGCGACAAAAAATAACCCAAGAACACATCCTATGGATGGATGGATGGATGGATGGATAAATGGGTTGGTGGATGGATGGATGGATGGATGGATGGATGGATGGATGGATGGATGGATGGATGGAGTGATCCTCGGAGGGATAGAGAAGGGTCGAGGGTTAAAATCCCTCGTAAATAATTCTGTCCCACTGGCACCATACATGATGATGATGACGATGCAAAGCATCCGGTATTCCATAGGTTACCACCGGACGCAGCCATGCATCCCGGTCGTTTTGCACTGTTTGCCTAAACTCCGCTTGTCCGTGAATCTCTTTATTGCCGACGCATTTCATTGGTTTTGTGTTGAATCTTCATCTTTTTGTTTAGTTTATTTTTTATTTTTGTTTTTAAGAATCATTTAAAAAATACGTGAAGAAACTCCGGTGAGGCAGTGATGGCAGAGAGTTTGTTTCTCCATCCATCCTTCCACACATCCATCCATCCATCCATCCATCCATCCATCCATCCATCCATTCGTCTGTCCGTCCATCTGTCCATCCATCCATCCATCCATCCATCCATCCATCCATCCATCCACCCATCCACCCATTCGTCTGTCCGTCCATCTATCCATCCATTCTTTGATAAGTGTCAATTTGTTTTTGCTTATTCAAGAAAATTCTTAGAATTAGAATTACGTGGAGCAACAAGATGTTATTACTTCACCACCATTAGGCTCAGTACGTGATGCTTACCTCATTCATTCATCCATCTTTCCATCCATCTGTTCATTCATTTGTTCATCCATCCATCCATCCACCCATCCACCCACCCATCCACCCATCCATCCATCCATCCATCCAACCACCCATTCATCCACCTTTGAATAATGACTTCTTACGCCTCCTGGCAATTCGTATTCGACAGAAACCCAGCAAGTCACGTTTTGATCGACGACAGACAAACAGATGCCACTGAATTGAAACAAACTCAAATAAGATGAAACAATAAACTGATTATAACGTACATCAATTATTTAATTTAAATAATTAAATAAATAAATAATTAATGTGCATCACTGATAATAATGTACCGTACATCAATGAAGGATCACCTCCCAAAAAAAAGTTTTCTAGTTTCGTAAACGACCCCTGCCAATTGCATGCCTCATGAAGACATCGCACCAATGCGTTCGTAAGCAATTATTAGTAATAAATGTCTTTTTAGGATGGATGGATGGATGGATGGATGGATGGATGGATGGATGGACGGATGGATGGAGGGATGAATACATGACAGAATATTTTCCTTCCAAACTGACACTTCTTCCTCCTCGTTCGAGTCGTCAGGTGGAAAGGGAGGAGGTCACGTGACCTGGATCGAGGTCGAGGTGCGTTCACGCATGCGCGATTCCATCAGCGTGAGATTATGCAGAGGAGTCGGTGATGCGCGAATGATGGATGGAAACGGAAACAGAACTCCGGACCGAGATGAAGTTGACTCGTCTTCAGGAAGTAAGAAGTAATTTTTACCCCTCGATGCACTCGACTGACCTCAATATGAGCGTGACAGATGTCTCTAAGGTCCTCTCCACCCAGTCACTCTACCCAAAGTTCCTCTACCCCCTGGCCATTCTACTCACCCCACACAGACACACAAACATACAAACACACAAACATACAAACTCATTTTCGTCATCCACGAAACCTTCCATCCTTCACTTTCTTTCACATGTCAGTCTCGAAAAGGATTCCTTCCCTTTGGGAGGAGGGGATTTCCAGAAAGCTGGATGTTGATCGGGATTCGAATTTTCCATTAGTTTCACCTTCGAGGATCGTCATCACCACCGCATCCTTCGTTACCGCTAGAGTGGCTAATTAAAACATTTCCTTAATCATTCTTCAGATTGAACGAAAAAAATGAGAAAATATGGCAGTAATATATTTCGGTTTGCAAGTTCAGAACTGAATTATTTTATATTTTGAAATATTTTCTTATACTTTGAAATGTTTTATAATTGAAATAAGTTATTACATTTTGGCAAATTAAAAAAAAGGAAAAATTTGAATTTAAAATATTTACTTTTAGAGATTAAATGCCTTTCTTTGAGTTCCTATTAGAGACCATTTAATTTAAAACAATTTTTTATTAATTATTACCGATTCGTTATTATTATTTTTTATTAAAAGCTGAATAATTTTTGCTTGTTCACGCAATCATCCATGAATTCGTCATTGAATTCTTTGAATGTTTTAAAATATGAAGTGCTCCATGTTTAATATCGCTCCATGTTGACCTTCACAGCCAACAACAATTTCACCTTGAATAACTAAAGGTCTTTAATGAATGGATGGACGGATGGATGGGTGGATGAATGGATGAATGAATGGATGAATGGATGAATGAATGGATGAATGGTTTGACAGACGGATGGATAGTAGGTGAAAGGATAGATAGGTGGATAGATGGAGGATGAATAAGAAGCTGCATCAGGTGTCAACTGTATTCTTTCGTTTCATTCGATACATCTTCAATGCGCCTCATTTCCGCATCATCGAATTTAATCACTGATTTTGAATTTGTTTTGTTTATTTCACACATTTTTTAAATATAAGAAATGTATGTTGCAAATAATAACAATAAATTAATAATAACAACTCTATAGAAATTGCTTCATTAAAGTGTGTATTTGTGAAATTTGTGTTCATAAAAGTTATATTTATAAATGCATACCTAGAGATTTATAGAAATGTATATTTATAAATTTATAAATAAAAATTAAATATATATAAAATAAATAAAATATAAATTAAATATATATTTATCAATTTATTTTTATAAAATGTATAATCCACGTGAAGAATGAAAAAATCCGGAATTCTCTTTTCTCGAGGCGCAGCACGTACAGATAGATTTTGGATCCATTCATTCCAACTTCCAATAAATTTAATACAACGGGATTTTAAATGTAAAAAATATAAAAATAATTTATAATTTATATAATAATATTTATATTTATAAACGTGTGATTTATATAGCTCTCTCTTCAGACAAGTGGTTTCGTTCCCGCGGGGAATTTCCCACGAGTCGTTGACATCTCGGAAATGACTCTTGAAATTTGATTTCACTTTTAATCATCGTCCTGGAATTGACTTTTCTAAAAATAGTTTACCTAAAAATAGCCTCATGGAAAAAATGGTGGTCAGATGTCCGAACGTCGGTCACTGCAACGAGGTCCTACCCAGGTTCAACCTTGAGGATCACCTCAAACGAAGGTCAGCATTTAAATTTTTATTTAATTTTATCAATTTATCAATTTATCAGTGGATCTATTACGTTCATGAATTTTATGAATGAAATTTAGGAAAGGAAATTGTCTGCTTTATTTTTGATCATTTGTGAATGAAATTTAATTCCTTCGGGAATTATTTTCGTTTCATGACTACTTTCTCTTTATTCATTCCTCAGTCCATCCATCTTTTTGTCGCGGTAATTACATTTTTAATGAGTCTTTTCCAAACTATTGAAAAGTAAAATTTATGCAAAAAGGTATTGGTGATTTGAAAGTTCGTTAAATTTAAAAATGTCTGACGATTTTATAATTATTTTCGTTACCTAACCTCGTGTGTCTCCATCCATTCTCACCAGATCATTATTATCATCATCATTATCATCATCATCATCTCATCATCATCATCATCATCATCATCATCATCATCATCATCATCATCATCATCATCATCATCATCATCATCATCATCATCATCATCATCATCATCATCATCATCATCATCATCATCATCATCATCATCATCATCATCATCTCATCATCATCATCATCATCATCATCATCACATCATCATCATCATCATCATCATCATCATCATCATCATCATCATCATCGTCGTCGTCGTCGTCGTCGTCGTCATTCCATCGAGTTTTCAATAGTGGAGCAATCAATTGCAATCCATTATAAGGACTGCTGTCATCGAGAAATGATTGGTCGGTTGATTTCAATCAGGTGCAGAGGAGGAAAGAGAAACAAACAGGACAACAATAACAACAACAACAACAACAGCAACAACAACAATGACAACATCGACAACTGCGACAAGCAACAATGTTGTGGCTTCGTGGCCTCGCAAGGCAACGAAGGTTTGTTCCATCGGCTCCCGCTTAATCGCTCATCTCACTCGACCTATTTGCGGCAATTTATTCAGGTCAGGTCGAGGGTCACGTGGGAGAAAGCAACCAATCATTCACCAACACGACAACCTCGAGCAACCAATCACTGACGTCCACGTCAACTACCAGCTCAAAGTTTATCGACCTGAGGGATCGTATTTCCGTCTTGCACATCTACAAAGGTCAAAGTTCATGCTTGGGGATAAGCATCGTTGGGGGCATGGATACACCCCTGGTTGGTTGGTCGTGATATTTGAATGTTTCATGTCACCAATTGCATCTCTGATTTGTTTGTTTGCCTCCGTCATTCCGTCGTCCTTCCGTCCTTCTGTCCTCCTGCTTTGACGCGCACGGAATTGTGCTCCGGGTTTCACTAATTAGATGTTCAACGATGCATGACGTCAATTGATGACGTCATAAGTCATCTGCGACGATTCCGGAAGGCGTGACGCGATTCGAAGAAGACACCGTGGAGGAAGTAGGAATAATGATCTCAAGGAGCTAGATGAGTGAGTGAGTGAGTGAGTGAGTGGGTGGGTGGGTTTGAGTGAATGAGTAGATTTGAGTGAGTGAGTGAGTGAGTGAGTGAGCGATCGATGAAGATGACATGAAGACCAGAGAATGAGATCAAAAGAGAACTGGAATGATATTAAGTCACTCGACGCTGGAAAGACGATGACGATGATGGCATCGAAGATGACGTCACGAGCTAAAACCATCCCGAACGGACCGAGACCCCCTAACCATCCTGCCATGGCAAGTACTTGGGCGCTATTGAGAGATCTGAAGTTCTTTTGTTCCGAAAGGTTCAATTCAGGTCATCAGATTTAACAGGACACGTGACTAGCATGCTCGATGATGATTACTACGATAATGATTATGATGATGATGATGATGTTTGAGTAGTAGCGGTACTGATGATGATTTTGATGCAGTAGTGATGGCTATGGTTATGATGATGGTAGTGATGGTGATGATGATGATTCCAGCCAAACATCGTGGTCCAAGAAGTGTTGAAAAATGGAGCAGCATACAGGGACGGCAGACTAACTCCGGGAGATCACATACTCGAGGTTCTTAATTAATTAATTAATTTATTTATTATTATTAATTAATTATTGTTAATAATAATTAGTTATTATAATAAATGTTCATAATTAAAAAATAATAAGCAGATAATCAGATAATTTCTAAAAGTTTTTAAGTACTTGGTTTTATTTCTAATAATTGTTTGGATCCTCAATTTTCCAAATGTTTTAACAAATGTTACCACTGCTGACTAAGAAAACTACCACTTTCATCATCACCACCATCATCATCATCATCACCACCATCATCATCAACACCACTATCACCATCATCATCATCAACACCATCACTATCACCATCATCATCATCATCTTCACTATCACCATAATCATCATAGTCATAATCATCATCATCATCATCATCATCATTTTAAACTTCTTCAGAATTTCTGATCACGAACTTGTAAATTGAAAGAATTTCTCAATCTGCCAAAGTGGGTGACTTCAGTCAGTTGGTCATTCAAGCGAGACATTGTTGTTGTTATTATTATTGTTGTTGTTGTTGTTATTATTATTGTTATTATTATTATTATTATTATTATTATTATTATTATTTAATTATTTAATTAATATTATACAATCAAATAAACATGCAACATCAAGACATAATAGATTATAATGACACACAGCAATTTGAGTGAATAATTTGAAATTATTTTAAAAACATTTTTAATCAGCGGGAGTTATTTTGGAAATTAACTTCATTTTCTTCATTTTATATTTTTGACAACTGAATTAGTAGCAGAGTTGATGATGATAATGATGTTGTTTTTGATGATGATGATGATGATGATGATGTTGTTGTTGTTGATGACGATGATGACGCTGTTGCCATGGAGATTTATTGTTATCGATGCAATGACAACTTCGATGCACTTTTCACATCATCTTCGTCTTAACGGTGACGTCACTGAATAACCTTTAAAAGTTAACTTAATAAGTAAATGTTTTAAATTTAAAATATAATATCTGAATATTTAATATTTAATTATAATAATATTAAAACATAACTTTCAATAAGTTGAGCACATTAGTTTAAACAATTGCCTCGGTCAAATAAAAATGATTGATGCTTTTTGTATAAACACAATAAATAAGAATCTTATCAATTCATTATCATAATAAATGCCAGGGCATTAATAATCATAACGTCATTAATATTTATCATTTGTTTTCATAAATCCCCCTAAGAATCCCCAGCAAAGAACAACGGAGCTTCAGAGACTCCTGCAGACGTCAAAAAGAGAGTGATTGATGTTGGAAGCCAATGATTGATCTTTCAATCGATTGATTGAAATGTCAGACCTGCTTGGCAGGTTGAAATATTGCTCAGTGACACGCCTACTTCGATCTGAACAATATGCACATGATTTTTAATAATTTAAGAGTTAATATTTAAGCATGACCCATGAATTAATATTTTTATTTATTATTATAAGTAATTTTAGCGATTTAAAATATGAGGGAAAATATCCCAGCCAGTCCTGCTCATTATTGGAGGATGAGGGGGGGGGGGGGGTAGGGTCGAAAAGCCTCGTCCCCACAGGGCTCCAAGAAGGAGTTCCTAATATTTTTTTTTTTGCAAGAGGGACTCCATCCAGTCCTGTAATTGCTTGGATTCACGTCCGTGACGTCATCAGAGTCATCGTCTTAGTCACCATCCTCGCCATCAATCTGTCGTCGCAAGTTTCATCATCATCGTCATCGTCATCATCGTCATCGTCAACATCATCGTCATCATCATCATCGTCATAATCATCGCTCTTATCTGAATTACGGGTGAAAATGCTGGTGAAATGACGGACTATTAAAAGCATTTGACGTGGAAAATGATTGAAGGAATTAATGAAGGAAGTTAAGGAAATCATTCGAGGATAAATACCGGATGGATGGATGGATGGATGGGTGGATGGATGGATGGATGGGTGGATGGGTGGATGGATGGATGGATGGGTGGATGGGTGGATGGATGGGTGGATGGATGGATGGTGAACACGCAGGAAAGTAAGCGATGACCTCTGACCTCGTTCTCGTAAAGAACTGACCTTCTTGTTGTATGCAAATTCCAACCCCTCTGGGCACAGCGAGAATTTGTTTTTAGCAAGAAAAATAATTTTGTTTTTTATAAAAAAATTTTTTTTATTTACTTGTCACTTTTAATATACACGATGCCAACAAATGTTAGAATAATTAGAGCTATTAATATGCTAATTTATGCTAACTTATGCAGAACTAACTTAATCTGCAGTCACAGTAAGTATCGGCCACAGGAGAACACGGATTCATTAAGGATCACTGCCGTAAGTCATCACCTAATTAATATTCATGAGTCCAAATGAGAGACGCCATTGGGCGACCGGATCACGTGTTTTTATGACGTCATCAATGATGCAAGCCCAGGTGACGGTGTTTGTCCATGTTTACGAGCCATCATAGAATGCGAATATGTCGTGTTTTGTTTAATTTAATAATTTCATCATCATCATCATCCATCATCATCATCATCATCACCATCATCATTATCATCGTCGTCGTCGTCGTCATCACGAACGTCATAATAATCATAACCATAATCACTAACGAGTTGACATTCGAGAATGAAAAAATGTTGAAAAGTATGACTTCTGAAAGTTCCTTCCCAAAGTTTCCAACCTCATCGAGTGAAATTAAAGAAGATTTGCATTGTACAAGTATTACATACTATGTATGGTACATTACAAATATTATATACTATATATATATATATTAATTATTATATATGGTACATTACAAGTATTATATACTATATATATTTATTAATTATTATATATGGTACATTATACACTACATATGATATATTACAAAATTATGTTTTATATTATAAGTAGTATTAATAATATATATTATATAGCGACCCTACTATACAAGTAGTCATTGTAGTTATGAAATCCCTTCATAAAAATGTCGATATTTTTTGTTTTCTCTCGGAATGGTTTCATTTTGGTTTAGTTTTTAGAATTTCCACTCCCCTGGAAAATCCCTGACTAGAGTGCTTTCGATGGAGTTACTTTTAAGGATAGTTATTTCTGAGAACACAATCGTCATAATCGTCATCATCACCACCTTCATCATCATCATCATCATCATCATCATCATCAACAACAACCTTCAGAACATGTGACTGCTTGTTCGTGACAGGCCGAAGCTTCCGTTCGTGACGAAGAAATAGTTGATGTTTTGTCTGCATTGAGACTCTCGGATAATTAGGTGATATTAGGGAATAATTCATATAATATAATAATATTATTATTATTATTATTACATTATTATGGGGCTGGTGATGATGATGATGACAGCATTTATCTAGTGCCAGTCATGTAATTTAAGCTGTCTATGAGTCTGATACATCATCATCATCATCATCATCATCATCATCATCATCATCATCATCATCATCATCATCATCATCATCATCATCATCATCACAGTGGTTTCATTTTAAGCATTTTTTCCCAATTCCTTCCACGCTGATTACCACAGTGTGATGGCATAGGCTTTTGCATGTTTCCTAAGAATGCATCCAAGCAATCTTTAAGCCTTACTATGACGATGATGATGGCCATGATGATGATGGAGGTGAGTAACATGATGTTGATGATGATGATGATGATGATGATGATGATGATGATGATGATGATGAGATGATGATGATGATGATGATGATGATGATGAGGAGGAGGATGAGTAAGATGAGTAAGATGATGCTGATGATGCAACAGTTCTGTATCGAAAGTGTAAAAATATGTACTTTCCCAAAAGTCTAAAAATAACTTCACTTCTAGCGGAAGTGACGTGTTTTACGTTGAAACCATCAAAGCGATTGGACGATAACACGCCTCCCCAGTGGGCGATAATCTGGGAATTTCATTGGACATTCTCAGATGTTCGAAAAGGTGGACTGTTCAGATGTTTTTATTTATTATAGTGTCTTTTGCTGAATTTTATTATTATTATTATATTATTATTATTATTATTATTATTATTATTATTATTATTACAGTTATTCAATTTAGAACGTGCCATTATGTCATGATGATATCTTCTCTTGGGAACAATATGACTCCATTCTTTTTCCATCCGCTCATCCACATTCACGATGATGATGATGACGACGACGACGACGACGATGATGATGATGATGATGATGATGATGATGATGATGATGATGATGATGATGATGATGATGATGATGACGGTGATAACGATGGTGATAAAACGTGACTCGTTCAAGTGATTTCAATCGAATTCACGGTGGCTAAGTGTTCGCTTCTAATTGGATGGGGTTCTGGTGACGTCACGGAGAATTGGGGTCCATCAACTCATCCATCAATTGCTCCAGGCGTTCAACACACGACCTTGTGTTCTCATGACAATAGTTTTTTCCTCGAACAATCTGCCTCTTATATTCATCCTCAATCCGTCCATCCATCCGTCTGTCTTTTCAGTCGTTCGTCCACCCATTCATTCACCCATCCATACATTCATCCATCCATCCATCCACCCATCCATCCACCCATCCATAAACCCATCCATCCATCGTCCGAAATGAGGTCCCACTTTAATTAGTTGGTGGAGATTTTTTTGAATGATTTCACAAACAAAAATGCTGTTGTTTTCATGTCGTTGGCAATTTTTATGCATTTTTATTTTATTATTCTTCTTTTTTTTTTTGCATGTTAGTCCGATGATATTGTCGTTTCATTTCACTTCTTGTAGATATCGCAACATATATCGTAATTTATCACATTTATGATAATATATTAATTATCACAACACATCATAATTTATCATATTTATGATAATATATTAATTATCACAACACATCATAATTTATCATATTTATGGTAATATATTAATTATCACAACACACCATAATTTATCATATTTATGATAATATATTAATTATCACAACACACCATAATTTATCATATTTATGATAATATATTAATTATCACAACACACCATAATTTATCATATTTATGATAATATATTAATTATCACAACACACCATAATTTATCATATTTATGATATTATGTCATAATAAAGCTACATTAAATGTTGAAATATCATTAATGAAATATCAACAATTCATCCATCCACCGTTAATACTGTAAAATCTCAATTTGAATCACCAATTCATCCTTGTTATTATTTATCCATTCATCCATTCATCCCTGTTATGAAGTCATTCCTGTTGGATGGTCCATTCTCCAGAAATTCCAGCCACAAAAAATCTCCATAAAGGCTCGAGCACAGGACACATTCAAAAATACATTATCACATTTATGGGCCATTTATGGCACGCATTCGGCATTATCCTTGAGATTCCTTCCTGTAATAAGCAGGTTCGAGTCAGAGGTTCCGTGTTCGAAACCCAGGGAGTCAGCATTTACTTATTTTATAAATTTATGCCCTAATAATCCGTAATATGAATATGAATGTGAATGTATTCAATTTTATAGTTATCTCATTATTGTCGATATCATTTCGTTTGTTTTGCTTAATAAATAATTTATTAATATATTTATATTATTATTAACAATCTCATTTGCTAAATGAATGAAATTGTAATATACTGGTATTAATACATTTTAGTTTCTTAATGCTTCAAAAGTTAAAATTTTAAAACTTCAAAAATACTCGTGAGTAGAAAAGTTAATCCTGAAATGGATTAATTTCTACAAGTTTTTATTCTGCTCGCAGAATTCTCATACGAGAGTTTTGGTGCAACAAACTGAATCTTATGGCGACGAAGCGAAGATGATGATGATGACGATGATGGTAGTAATGCTTGCGTCATCATCTTCATTCCTTCACTCATCTCAGCTGCAAAGCAGTTTTTGAAACGTCAGTCTTCGCTCCATCTTCATCTCTTCCTACTTCTTAAAAACAAATGAAATCTTCGAAATCCACTCTTCGTAATTTCCGCCGGATGTGGGAAGGATCGGAATGACGTCATCTTGAAACTGTGACGTCATCGCAGCAGTCTGTCACGTGTCATATTGCCCTGGAGAGCCCGGTCTGGGTGTGAGTGGATTGTGCAAATCGCTTGCTCGGATGCATTACGCTTAACACGTTTTCCAGATCCCTGAGGATTGCTAACTTATCACAACCCATCCATCCATCCATCCATCCGTCCTTCATTCATTCATTCATTCATTCCTTTATTCATTCCTTCAGTCCTTCCTACTTATCCAAACACTTTTACAACGAATCTTTCCGAATTCATATCGCGTGGTTCTCCAGATGTTTGGAATTATTCCATTTTTATCTTTTCCTAAGTTTCCAATGACATGTACAAATTCACCTGTACGTTGGACAATGTATATCGTATCAATTCACCTGTTTATTGTACAATGTATATCGTATAAATTCACCTGGTTATTGTACAATGTATATCGCATCAATTCACCTGTATATTGTACAATGTTCACCTTCGTACTGTACACATTGAATATTGTGCAACGAATCAACAAATTTTTTGTGAGGTGGAACTTCAGAAGATGAAATATCAAACATCAACTAAAAGCAAAATTACTTATGTGGATTAGTTAATAAATAGTAATATGTTGTCAATCAGAATTATTATTATTATTATTATTATTATTAAATTGCAATTAATAATCATATTAGGTCAACGGCATTGACCTGACCTCAATCAGTCACTTGGATGCTGTCAGAGCCCTAAGCAGGCCTTGCATCGTTGCCCAGTTAACCATTTGCAAGGAGGGCGACATATCTCTCCTGAGCAAACAGGGTTGGTTTAATTTCCCTTGTTTACAAAGTGCCCTTGTCTGATTGGTTATGAATGTTTGTTTATCATTCTCTTCCCCCCCGTCTCATTGGCTGTGGAGTGTTTGTTCAGAACCCGATCGGACAAACAAAATTAATACCATTCAGAATTTTGTCGTCATCACAGTCATCATCATCACCATCATCGTCATCACAGTCATCATCATCATAGTCATCATCCTCATCACAGTCATCATCATCACCATCATCGTCATCACCATCATCATCATCATCAACATCGTCAGCCTCATTGCGATAACAATCCTAACAATCGTTTGCAACAAAGCGCTTCTAGGCAAAGAAAGCAGTTAGTGAGAATTAGCTCCCGTGTTCAAATCTTGCTGAGGGCAGTTTGATGCAGACGATTGGAGGCTTATTCATTTTCTAGGCACGTGATTCCAACAATGAATCCTGAAACGGCCTCATTCTTACTCATTCCTTCTCACTTCTTTTCACTCCATTTCACTCCTTTCCACTCCTGAAGCCAATTAACCTCCCCCGCTACTTCTGCAATCTCGTTAAGAATTGCAAAACTTTCCAAACCAACAATGAATGGTCGTTATTATTTGAAGTATCCTCCTATCCATTATCCACCCATCCATCCATCCATCCATCCATCCACCCATCCATCCATCCGTCCGTCCGTCCGTCCGTCCGTCCATTCTTCTTACTTTCTATCCCTCCTTGCACAGTTCCATCCATCTTCCGAGCGTACCTTCATCCAGTGGTACTTTCAATCCATCCTTCGGTACTCTCATCCACTGAATCTTTCAGTCCATCCCAAGAAAGTAATCAGAAAATCCTTGGTTGTCCAGGATTATATTCTTTGAAGTTTTTTTCACAGAAAATGCAGTTTAATGATTTTCGGGAGTCACAAGTTCTTATTAACTGTCACATGTTGTAAAAATATTTATTAATAATATATGTGAATATAATTTGTAATATGAAAAATATGTTAATGATAATTGTCATATGTTAATTAATTTACTCTTTTATTTATTAGTTGTAAATATTCTACTTTCATCCGGGTAACGCCGGACAAATCATCTAATTAGCATCTAATATCAATTAACAATAATTAATTAAATACCTAACAATTCCAAATATACAAATAAATAAATAAATAAATAATAATGTTTCATTTAAATAATTTTTTATTTTATTTATTCCAAAATTGAACGATTTAAAAATATTTGAAAAATGGAGAAAAACGATATAATAAACAATTCATCTGAATGATCGATGGAGGTTGCCACTGGTGACGAGGTAGTCCAGAAGCTCTTACGTCACTTCCTCTCGAAATAGAAACCGCTGCACCCGGAAATCCCGCCTTAATTGAAATGAAACATTTCAATCACAATGTTTTATTAGGCAGTTTTCTCTTCATCAGTTCAAAAAATAAATTCTAATCTGCTCCACTTCAACCTAAGTAAGGTATAATTATGAATAATTATTAATAATTAATATTAATTAACATAATAATATATATAATAAATATTATATAAATATTTAACATTAGGTATTGTAAGTATTAATTATAGTTTTTAATTATAGTTCATATTACTTAATATTAATAATAATTAATTACATTTATCAATTGTTAATTATAGTTATTATATTATGGAAGATTCGAGAGGTTGTAAGATGAAAAGTATCACACAATTAACATTAGTATTATGTCAATAATGACAGCTTAATAAATAAATAAACAAGTAAAATAAAATATAAAAATAAATAAATATTTCCTTCTCAAACCTGATGGTTCACTGAGAGCAGAACTGAGCGGCAAATGCGTCATTTATGAGCAGACGACTTTGACCGATGAGAGGCAAATACAAATAACCCTTTCCGAAACTCAAATCCACCTGTTGAATGTGGGCTATAAATAACTTGTGAGTTATAAATAACTTGCGCATTTGAAATATGCTCCTCCCAGTCAGAGGTCATTCATTTCTGCCACCTCCATTTCCAATCCATCCATCCTTCCTCTGTTCTTGTTAGCAACGTCGAACAATACTCTCCTGCGACGATCATGATAATGATACATTCGTAACTTTGTCATGGTAATGATTTTACCGACGACATGATAATGAGCCGCGATCGACCCGGGTCACGGGGTCAAAAAAGTTCAAAGTTCATCGGGGAATGACTCATGCCTCGTTTGGATCGCGACGAACCTCGGATGCCAGGAGACGAACTTCTTAAACTCCTCCCACCCGACAAATGACGTCATCGTTTTAGTCACGAGCTCATGGTAATCGACCGTGTCAGACTATAAAATCATAAAGATGATGATGATGATGATGATGATGATGATGATGATGATGACGACGCCACGACGAAGGCCACGACGATGATTATAAAAATGATGATGATGATGATGATGATGATGATGATTACCAGAAACAATCAGCGTCACCCTGAGGAAGCACGATGACAACCAACTGGGCATAAAACTCATCCAGAAAAAGTGAGGAATTCAAATCAACTTTTGACTAGACGATGAGGAAAACGATATAAAAGATGAATTTATTATTTATGAATAGATAATATAATAATAGATGAATAATTATTTATTATTATTAATTATTATTATTATTTTTATTTTTAGTATAGTAATAGTAATTTATTATATATTAATAATAATTATTTATTAAATAATTATTTATTATTATTAATTATTATTATTATTTTTAGTATAGTAATAGTTTTATTACAAATTCATTTCAGACATCTCAAAGGCATCTTCATCCTAGAAATCGTTAGTTTATTTTCTTGATTGTCTCCTCCTCATCATCTACATCAACATCGTCATCATCATCATCGTCGTCGTCGTCGTCGTCGACATCATCATCTACATCAACATCAATTGTCATCTTTGTCATCGTCATAATCGCAATCTTCTTAAGCAGTCGATGATTGGCAAACAAAAACCCGGAATTTCCGTTGTGGCAGAAATATCCGCCAATCAGAAGACATGAAAGCAGGTCGTAAAATTAAAGTGACTTAACCAACCAGTACAATTAATGCAAACAAGTGACAATCAATTCAATGAGACGCCAAGATGTAAAATTATTTCACAATAATTAGCAAATAATATTAATAATTATCCTCATTATTATCATTATTATTTTCATTATCATTATTACTTTTGTTGTTGCTGATGATGATGATGATGATGATGATGTTGTTGTTGCTATCTGCAGCCCAAATCGTGGTAAATTGTAAATCAACTTTACAAGTATCACCCACTCCAACAGAAGTCATCTGCATTTGACGACGACGATGAATATCATGATGACAGTCACGATGATGATGATGATGATTGCCTTGATGATGATGACGGTGAAAAATTGCTAAAAATGCTAGCAATTATTAAGATTAGTGGCCAGTTAATAAATTATTAATGCAATTTGAATAAATTAACATAAGCAACGCTCATACACCTCCATAAAAGCACTTATTTCATCGTGGCATGGGTTGATATGAACCCCTAATAAAAGCATATCTCATCGTTTGCACTCCAACAATACCTGGGAGCCATAAGCAGGCAATAATAAATTGTTATTATTTTTAATATTTACGTTTAAAAGAAAAAATTTTTAAACGCCAATCAATTTATTAGTATTATTACTATCATTTACTTTTACTCAAACAAGCAATAATAAATCAAATTATTATTACTATCATTATTTACTTTTACTCTAAAAGGCAATAATAAATTACAAATACGTCTAAAAGTTTCTTTTAAATGCGACGAATAATCTATATTTTAATTTTACGATCATCTAGATATTAAATGATCTGAGGCCCACTTAGGAACTGATGCTTCCAACTGAAAACATCGATTCCAATTCTTCTCACTTGTTTGTAGTTCGTGCCACTTGTTTCCCTCAAGCTCTCCTGAGCAATTCCATGCATTCGGTGCATTAGATGCAATTCCGTGCATTCCATACATTCGACGCATTCGTCCACATTAACTTGCTGCCTCCTCATTGTTTTCCATAAATCCAATTTCATCCCAACATCAACTCGCACTTCGGCTCGTCCTTCCATGCGATCGTCCATCCATTCATCCTTCCATCCGTCCATCCACCCTTCCACTACCAATCTATGTGTTATAGTTCCAAAAATGGTTACTGTCCAATCAGTAAACTTAATTCCCCGTTTAACTTTTAACGAAAAATTTGAGCCCAAGTTTTGAGAGATGAAAATATTTCCTACTTCTCGAGAAATTTTTCTAACAACTCAAAGTGGATCAAGAACAGCAAATTTCTTGCTGACAGGTCGAATTCCATTTTTGGTTGCAAATGTTTCGCCATGTTACCGGACATCATCATCATCACCATCACCTCGACAAGATCCTCATTACTGAACACGAAAAAACTGGAGTCGACTGCGAAAAGTTCTGAAATTTAATGAAAATTCTCTAAAGAGAATATCCACTATTCAGAGGTGGGGCATAAAATTGCAAATGAGAGACTGCAGTGAGATGTTCTTATTATTAAATCAACTCTTTCTCTCAAAGAGATCTTGATTCAGCCCCTCCTCATAGTTATGATCAGACATCTTTGGATAGGATTGTCGCCATATTAGGCAGATTTCTCCCTCCCAATACACCGTGCCGAGCCATGCGTCCGCGTGCGCTCGCTTCCGACATCAATCCAATTAGACACCTTGGAGTGAATTCCTTTGGGAAATAATTCGAGAAAAACTCGAAAATTGCGTCCATTTTCGGAGCGAAGAAACTCACGCCGGCGTCGGCACCGCCATCATAAAAATCCATTAATTGTAAACAAGAAGGGTGCGTTCGAAAAAGTAATAAAAATACGTCCGGCGAATTTCCGAATCATCCGCCCAGCTTACAACCGCAGATGTGCTCAGTATTCTGGAAATGAAAAATAATTTATACATTTCGATTCGCAGGAGGTTCTGGAAATAAATTTAAAAAAAAATTGACTCTTTCCTGCCCGGGCGTCTGGCAAATTTGTCCACTTTGATCCTTTTCTATGGCTGTTTGGCGTCGCAGAAAACAAAACGAAAAGAAGTGGTTTTAGTTGCCCGTAAATCTTAAAAATCGTAAAAGTTCATCTTTAACGGGCTTTCGCTTTTTTTTATTTCTGTCATTTTGTTTATTAATTTTATTTATTGTTAATTTGATTGCATTTGAAAATCTTTTTTTGCAGAGCTTTCTGAGACATTTCTAATTTATGAATCTTCCGCTGGGCATAATATCTCGTCCTGATTTTATGCCTTAAATATTCTTTTGAAGAATAGTTATTCTAGTGAATACAACAATGGCAATCGATAATAATAAATGGAGTCTCATTTATAATTTATGCTGAGGATAATAAGTTTCAATATATCTGGTGATGACCATCAATTTGTGATTATTTATTGTGACGGATGATAATGGCTTTTAATCCCCGCCTTCATGAAGTCATTCTCTTTCCGGCAAGAAATGTTAATTGCAAGATAAAATGTGTTAGAATGGTAGATTATTAAAATAATTGATGCCACGTTGAGAAATACAATAGAAATGTTGTCTATTTTGACTGCAAAACGATGAGCGCCCGAGAAAAGCCGATGTCGGGAACTGCTCTCCTCATTATTGAATTTAATCCGAGCTTTTTCACTTCGGCTTCTGCTGTCGTCTAAGCTCTTTCATAAATCACTTGTCCTTTCCGTTCGTCTTTCCACTTGTGTGACCTCACGAAGTACTTTTTCTCCGAATCAAAGACAATCTACACGTACCAGAAAGTCTTTAGAAACGAGGATTTGTTTCTTTTTTTAAAAAATGATGACAAAAACGAATCTGTGCAGATTCCCGGCGGAATAGCAGACTGGGATGGGAGACTGCAGTCCGATGATCTCATTCTCCAGGTCAACGGAAGAGACATACTGGAAGCCAGCCAAGAAGAGGCCGTCCACATTATCAAGGTTGGTCTTTCTGTCGTTCGATAGTCTCAGAGTTCGACTCCTAGCTCGGGAACTAGGTTTGTGTGTTCGTCTGCCTTTCGATGTAATAAAGTAATTCGATATGATTAAAAGTGAAATGTTTAAAGAGTTAAATTGTTCTTTCAGAGAATTCGTATTTTCAAACAAATGATTTATATTCAGTGTTGGCCCTTCAAGTGAATAACTAATTTTTCCAATATCTTCACGTCAAATATTTTCGCTTAAAAATAATTGTTCCCCCAAATTTGCTTTTAGTTGCTTTTAACACGTTAATAATGGATTGCTAGTTTTTTCGCAATAATTGTTTTTATCGATGTTCAACATTATTATTATTATTATTATTATTATTATTAAATTATATTTCCAGGCGAGTCCATCGCAGGTGACTCTCCTGGTTTCAAGAATCCCTTCCTCCTTGTTTCCAACTTCAACTCCATTTCGTTCGTCTCCAGTTTGGTGCGATGACGTCAGCATAAACAGTGATGACGATGCACACCTGAACTTTTTCGACCTTCAATTCATGCCGCGGGACAAGGTCATCCAGGTGCAAAAGGTGAAGCACGTGATTTAGTGATTCTTTGAAGGGTGTCGTTAGATTGTGTTCTATCGATGCTCGCGTGTCGTATTTCGTCGTTGTTGTTGTTGTTGCTGCTTTATTACTGCTGTTGTCCAGTATTAGGCCCACGTCTTAACTTCTCATTTATCGCTCGGATGAGGGCAGTAGTTTTGAAAGAAAGTAATTTAAGATCTCCTGGATCTGGGTTGTAGAGCATTTTATTGCCTTTCTCGCTTGACTGGGCAAACAATCTATAGAGGAACTTTGAAGATCGGCAAAAACTAGCGGGACAGTTAAATCTTCGGGCAGGTTAGGTCGTCTCATATTTCATCTGAAAAGAGACAAGCTCGGGTCAATAAAGAGCCAAGACAGGAAGATCTGAACAAGAAAGCATAACAATTCAAGGGCTCCATGCTTCTCCTGGAAGCGATTTTTGCCTACTTGTGCAAATTTATTGTCTGCTTGAGGGAACATTGAGGCCCGGAAATGCGGAGACATCGTTTGACATCGACAAACAAATATTGAATTGTGACTCGGATAAATGTTCGCTCGGGTGCGTTTTGTTTTTTTGTTTTTTTTTTTGAGGGAATTAGCCAACGGAAACATGAGTTATTCATCTGAACTAAATTTTTGAATCCTAAAATGAAGTAATCTCAGTTAATTAGGAGCAATGAATTGATAAATACGTGCCGATGAAAGAGCGATTAGCATTTTAAATCGTTCACACATCAACCTCCCCAGTAAAGAGTTATCAAGAAATTGGTGGAACATTGCGACAGATTACGAAAAGAGTGCCAAAGAATGCAGAAACGTCCTTCTTGACTTACGAGTTGAGATTAAACAAGCAAATCGACCATTTTGCCTTTTTCCGGTCAAAACGTTTCCCTGAAGGTATTATTATTATTATTATTATTATTATTATTATTATTATTATTATTATTATTATTATTATTATTATTATTATTATTATTATTATTGGCTGAGCTTTGAAAATCGTGATTGCACTCAACAAATTCATTCTCCGATTTATGGCAGGTGTCAAGTACGAGATGGGCTCTCATAGCGATGTGAACTTCGAAAAGTTTTCTTGAAAAGAGGAATTTCATTTCAAGTTTCAAAGTTTATCGATAATTTCATGGAAAATTTTGGAATGAAGTTGATGCCTTAAGTTCATGGGATCCTTGATATGTCGATTTTCGCTGGAGACGCGATGACGGACAATTTGTCTGGACGTTAAACACGGATCACCATCATCATCGTCATCGTCGTCATCATTTTATTCATCTGAACCATCATCGTCGTCATTGATGATCCAATCTTCACACGGAAACAAAGCGAAAATCTAGAAAGGCGTTGTTGACAAAACATGTCCAAATGTTGACAAAATGAATCTCCGGCCAATGAATATTCATCGGCTTAATTCCTTGACCAAACAACTTCCTTTCTCACGGACGACTCATGATTATTCATGCCGAGATGTCTTCGTAAACAAGTCTTTTTTATTTTTTAATCTCGACTTTTGTTCTTCTTTTTCATGCTTTATTTTAAAATTTAATTTATTCGTTAATTCAATTTTAATATTCATTCCTTCCTAATTAATTCGAGAAGTGCTCACAGTTCGGAGAATAAATAATATTCTATATCCTTTCATAAATCTTTATAATAATCAATAAAACCAGTATTTATTATATAATGGTAATAATAATAATTTCTTGTTTATACTGACTATTATTATAACATGCAATAATATTTTTAAATTATGTTCAATTGAGTGCCACCAACCAGCTCAAAAACTCTTTCATTCTTCATTCCACCTTCTCATTCTCTCCTATTCTTCACGGATTTCCACTTTTCCAGTGGAACATCAGAAGGATTTGAGGCGCTGAAATGCCTTCCGTTGTTCTGATCCTCGCATAAAATCGTATAAAATAATAATAATCATCATCATCATCACCACATTAATAACAATAATAAATAATAATAATAAAATCATATTAAATTCAGAACTATTCATGAAATATTTATTTATTTATGAAAGTCAAAAGAAATATTTCTCTCAATTTTTAAAATAAAATAAAATGAATTCGAAAGTAAAATAAAGACGGATTATTGAAATTCACAGCTTCGTTGAAATCGAAAGTCATAGCTCGAACTGGTAAGTTCAAAATACAATGCACTTTTTTGCATCATGGGAGCACGCGATGGGCATGCACAGGACAATGCATCTCGATGCATTTCTCGGAATCTCTTTGCAGCCTCTTAGCGTCAGATTTATCTTCATCAGTTGAAAGCTTTGTGAGGCCATTTTATATCGACGGCGAGTTCTTTCATGTGTCATAAAACCAGCTTATCACTTGAACAGTGCAATCTACGATGCCCTACTACGACGTCGATGCAAAAATGGGAAAAAGATTTCCTTTTTAAATCACCATTCATTCGTCTCATTTGCAAGGAGATTCTCAGTTTCTTGTTCTTATTGTTGTTGTTGTTTTTGTCATTGTTGATGTTGTTTGTAATTCAACGTTGTTTTCATTTATATGATATTATCTCTGATATTAATAAAGATTACATTAGTAAACTTAATTATAATAATAATAATAATGATAATAATAATAATAATAATAATAACAATAATAATAATGGTAATAATAATAATAAAGACAAGATCCTCACCCACCGACTTCCCCAATCTAATTTGAACTGACACAATGCACTTGAGCATCGGAAGGTCATAATAAGCAGAATATTCAGCCAATCAAATGCAACCACAAATCAAAAGATGCTTCTGCTTAGAGTTGACTTTTCAATAGAAAGAAAAAAGTTTTGCTAAATAATAAATAATTAGAAAATAACAATTAATAAATAATATTATTCATTTCCAATTCTTCATGTTTACCGTGACATTGGGTTTAGATGACTTGAACATATTATGATCATGATGATTATTAATACTATTATTTAAATTATTATAATTAATTAAAATTATTAATATCAATGATGACGATTTCAGATGGAGGGGGAGTACCTGGGCTTGAGCATAGGAGGGGGATTGGGTTCCTGCAGTGGCAAACACAACACCCCCATCTACATCACCAACCTCTGGACTGGTGGCTGCTTAGCCAAAACCAACCAACTAATGGAAAGTCTCTTCAACAATTTATAAATAATAAATAAAACAACTATAGCGCCATTAACTATTGTTACGCAATGCCTCGTAACTATCGAAAGTAATAATAATAATAATACACAGGACACATATTTCAGTCATCCTGCAACGACCCGCGTCCAGTTTCGAACACGAGGTCATCGGGTCTTAGGAATAAAATGAAAAATAAGCCCCCAATAAATCCTAGGTCGTAGGCCATTTTGAACCAGGCTTTGAAGTCATTAATCACGCAACCGTTCTCTAAGCAGACGACTTTCAGTGAATAGTTTCCCACCTTTGCACTGAGCGTCGAAATAATATTCAACAAATCGAAACTCCTTCGACCCGTGTTAAGCGACTCGGTAAATTCCATTTCTACGAATAGACCGGGGTTTTTTCCAACAGAAGGGAGACGTTCTGCTCTCGGTGAACCGCACCAACCTCCTCAACACAAGCTTCGATTTCGCTGCCAAAGTCCTCAAGTCGGCCTCGAAGAAGTGCTACGTCAACGTGCACATCCTCCAGGGAAGCGAAACCTCGGACGGAAACGGAAACTTCACCCCCTCCTGGAAATTCTGGCTCGCACTGCCCCAGTCGGTTGAAATTTTTTGCTTCTACTTTAATTCTTTGCACTCGAACAATTCCTCGAATAAAACCGTGCCTGTCTGAAGAAAAATCGATCTCGAGATGAGGCCGATAATTGCAGCGAAGCTCGGTCAGAATCGATGACAGAAAGAAAAGAGGACCTATTTTTCTGAAACTTTATTCTAGACAGTAACATTCAAATGCCACATTACTCGAAGCTAATTAATTCTTTTGAAGCGGTTGTCAATTGCAACGACTCTCAGGAAAACTATTAAAAATTGTTTTAATCAATACAATTCACTCCAGATTTTGCTACCATCCTCAAAATGTCGTATGGAAGAAAAGCAAGCAGACCGAAGGTCTGGGGTTCTCCCTGACCGGAGGGTTCAAAATAACGGTCGGTCCGATGCCGGTCATCGTCAAGAGCGTCCAGGAGAACAGTTACGCCCACAAACACACCGGCCTCAAGTACCGTTTGACAAGTTGTTAGCGGTCGACTTTGTGCAAACATTTCCTCTCGTTGCAGGAGCGGAGACCTCGTGCTGTCCGTGAACGGCATTTCGCTGGACGGCGCGACCCAGGGAGACGCCGTTCGACTGATGACCTCGACGGACCACGAGCAGATGGACCTGACGATAGTTTCTTGGCCAGGATCCTCCATATGAAGTCGACGAAGAGATTCCCCAGAAATCATAATTCGTCCACTCTTGAGTTTCTTGAGCTGTTTATCAAACTACATATCAACGTGACAGCATCCGAGTTTCGTTCGTCGAAGTATTTTTGTGTGTTTTGCATGCGACCTACGTGCATGCAGTCGACAGTATTACCTTACGAGCAATATATACCTGTAAACTTTTAGTATTTTTCTACGGCACGGTCACGCCCCTGGATTTTGCAAAAAATAAACTTCATCACGATCGTTGCAATGAGTTAAATGCAAAGTTAATTGTGCACATCCAATCAACATAAACTTTGAGATATGAAAAAGTGCAAAATGCAATCTAGTACGTGCCGTGGCAGATGCGCACCATGAGAATCAGCAGCACTACATACAAAGGAACGAGAACAAGAGGATAAGCTATGTTTGATGAACCCGTGGCTTTGTAGCTGGCAAGCAAATAAAACAAGAACAAAGAACAGACTAGAAACACCGAGCGACAAAATTTCACTACCGGTATAACTTTGTTAAGCCTCAGTTTCACGTTTCTGATGAAAAATATTAATGTCAAATACGCATTGAGACCACTAGACACGAAAAGAGGCGAGAAAACAATGTGCCAAGAAAAATCGCAGACGCCTTCCAATTTCAGCGCCAAAATAACCGAATACACAAACAAGCCAACACAATTAATCCATATCTCGAAGAGAGTCATTCCACTCCACCTACAAAGTTCGGCGTACGTTAAAAGCATTTTACAAGGCTTCCGATGTGAACCAAAACAACTAAGCCACGGCAAAGACCAAAGACGCAAAGCACTGAACAATTAAAATTTGCCAACTAAACATTTGTTAAAAAATTAATTGTCAATAGTTTAAAATATTATTATAAAACACTATTTAATATAAAATAAATTAAATTGTAACAAAACTAAAGTTTAATCTAAGAAGCTGCCATAACAACATAAACAGTAACACCTATCAGAGTATCTTCATTCAAGAATCTTTCTTGTTGTTTATAAATTTTGTTTTAAGATGAATACTTTAGACAATAATTTTCAATTTGGGCTAAAAAATATGGCGTTGGACTGGAAAAAACTAGGTTGATATTGCAATTGTCAAATTGATGGACACGTATATTTTTCACTCATTCATTTTTGTAATTAAATATATACTTTCTTTGACCGAAGGATCAGTCAACATTGATCAACTGATGGCCAAACCAGATATTTCAGTTTTGCAAGACAACTTAGTGAACATTGCATTTTGTAACATTCACAATGAGTTTGTTAGATCACTCAAGCTTTATAAACATGCACTTACAAAAATAAATTTTGCCACATTTTGTAGGACCTACATGACACTGATCCAAACTTCATAAAAGTTTTTCTATTGTCACAACTGATAATTGAATACCTTTTGGTTTGTAGTAATTTATTTGTTGATTTCCATTTAGTTCTAGATTAAACTTTATCCTGCAGCATTCACAAGATTATTTGTTGGAAAAATTAAAGGACAACCTGGAAGTCATCGAGAAACTTGGAAATGTATTTTCATAAATTCAAACTCTTTAAACTTAACATCTTCTGACTTAAACATCTTTTGAAACTCACACAGGATCATTTTCAAAAATCAACAGAAATTGGTGATTTGAAAGACGAACTAAACAAAGCGAAGTCGGAAAGCCACAACCGCAAGAAAATTCTTCTGACCCAGCAGAAGCTCATGAAATTTGGACCGGACTCGTACTTCAAGGTGGGATACGACAGTTTAAAACTCTTTAAGATTTATTCAAAAAATCTATTCCAACATGAATTCTCTAACGTCAAACACGTGGAGCCTTACAAATTAACATTACTAATAATATTATTATCATTATCATCATCATTATTATTAATCCAGTGCAGCTACTGTGGCAAGGCGTTCATGAACGAAAGTTTTTGGAGGAACCATCTCGTCAAACGACACAAGGACAAACTGGACGAGCTGAGACTCAACAACGGCAACAACCCTCAACTTTCACAGCAACTGGAACAACTGCAAAAAGAAAACGAAGTCTTCAAACATGAACTGAAAGAGTTGAATGTCAAGTTGAAAGAGGAAATCGAAAACAGCAAGTTGATGAAGGAGGAAATGGTATTGATGATGAGGATGATGATGATGATGTTGTTGTTTTAATGGTTAAATATAATTATTATAAATAATTAATTATACATATGAAGAAAGAGAAAGAACTGGAGCTTAAAGACCAAGTTGAGAAAGTGAAAGTAGATTATGAGGTATTTGATTTTAAAATAAAAATAATTATCAAACAATTATCCAGGCCTTAAATATGACTCATGGCATAATTAGTTTTACATATATATATAAACACATATTAATGTGTAAAAAAATAATAATGTATATGTATTACAATAATATGTATAAAATATAAATAAAATAAATAAATATAATAAATAAATATAAATAAAAACTAAAAACTTTCAGAGCAAGATCAACAAGATGCAGAAGGAAACGATGAGGCTGATAAACGAAGCCAATTTGAAGCAACAGGAGTCTGAAAAAACAATTTCGGACTTACTCATCAAGCAGAGTTGAGTGTCATCGTCGTCGTCGTCGTCATGGTCACGATCGTCACATTCCCACTATTTTTGTCACCTGCAATTTAAAACCGATGTCCTAGTAATGATAATGTTACTACTTTTGAAATGCTCAATTTTCTTCAGGTGAACACGAGAACATAAAAAAAATATCGAATCAGCAAGTCGACGAAATTCTGCAGAGCGAGATTGTAAGAAATCATCAGAGTTTATTCCACAATTCTGAATGATTATTATTCCAATTAATATAAAATGTTGTGAAATTAAATTTCAGGATTCGCTGAAAGAGTACAACATGAAATTAAAGCAAGAATTGCAGAAAATAACGATATCTCAGAGTTTAGCAGACAAATTGAAAGAATTCAAAACTACAAGTGCTTCAAAGAGCTCGAACGAAGTAATCGCCTCATTTTGGTGATGCATGACTGATTAAAAGTTATCTATTATTATCCTATTTTTATTTATTTATTAATTAAATTAAATACTTGTTATTAATTATCTATTACATTAATTTGTCTAGTATTTCCTCGGATGTATAAATGTTAGATTTATCAAGGAAAATTGCTTGTTAGGAGCTAAAAATATTTTATTAAGGCAGTGAAGATGAAAAAACCTGAAATCTCGAATGAATCAAAGAAAGATCACAAATTTGTTGATTTGACAAAAGCTCCTCTTAAGGCGAGAAGGGGTCGAGCACAAGATGAAGTCCCAGCAGACGAACTCAACAAAATTGTTGAAGTACATTAATTATATTCAATTAATATAATATATTCAGATAACATCATCTCAACATATTATTATTATTCCACAAATGAATAATTATATTGAATGATACTATTTAAGGCTATTATTATATTTAAGGCTATGATACTATTATCAGGGATATGAAAATATTGAACCAATTTGCAGGCAAATACCAGTCGTAGGAAGCAAGACAGCAGGGCTGTGAGCAAAAACAGAGATTCAAACAAAATTCAAAACATCGCAACATCAACTGCCTTCAAAAACAGGGAAAAACACGCAAAATTAACGACCACGAGCGATTCGAAAGCTCCGTTCGGTATTCGAGACGTTTCTTGACTTTTACCTCCTCAATTACAATGCAAATGGTCTTTAACGTATGATTAATAATTAATAATTGATAACGTTTTATTTATTTTTCGCTTAATTAGTTAGTACGCTTACGTCTTCTGCTTTCAGACAACATCATCTCAACTCACCTTAATCTAGAAGCGCCAGCTGCATTTCACGAGTCTGTTTTAAACATAATTTCTTTTAATTATTTTCAGTATTTAGTTAATTCTATTAATTCATGAGAACATGACTTTATTGCTCAAAAACTATCATCGCTTCGCTTATTTACTTCTCCAGACTTCCAAATTTTCAATTTTCATTCGACGAGGATGCTGAAAGATTGGCAGCTTTCAGGAAGGAAGTTGAAAATGAGGTCATTCTCATACTGAAGAGCAGTGGAATTGAGGTTAGACTTTGATGGTAGCTGTCTCTCGTTTGCAAGAAGATGACTTAGAAGACGAGTGCGATCACATTTTAGGACCCATCCCTGGCAAGTTATGAGTCGTATCAGAGTGCTTCAAAATTGTTGGAATTTGAGAGGAACAAACTGACAAAGGTGGCCTAAACTCTGTAGAAATACATTTTTAATTTAAACACAGAGTTTACAGAAGTGAATGATGGATTTTCCAGAATTTCCACGGCTTCCATTCCATTCGCGAGCAGTTGAAGAGCAACTTGGATCAACAGATCGAACAGAGCATTTCAGGGCAGCACTTCACGCCTGAATACCTTGGCAATCCGATCTCATTACACGATGGTCAACATTTCGCACAAACGGAACAAGTACAATTTCCTCAGCATCTATCGACTCCAAATCCATTTTCCAATTGGTAATAATGAATGTTGACTTATTCTATCAGACTTTAAAACTGTCAAACATTGTCACAAGGTCAAACAGCGGTACCGTTTTGAAGGCCGACACCCCTGTGAAGACCAAAAGCAAAACCATTTCTTCTATTTCGGGCAACAACACAAACCAGAAAGCCACGTCAAATGTCTCTCAAAATTCCGGAAGTGACATTTCAGAATGGGATGATATAAGGTTGCAAATACATATTTGGTGATGAGTACTAATGGACCAAACTCAGTTGAATTTGAAAAAGTTTGAAGAAGTTTTGAAGTCAATTTATAAGATATTTTATTTAGAACTGACTGTAGAAAGATTTGTTACTCGGGCATAAGATTTAAAATATAACAGGGGTTGTAATTGTAAAAGAACCTGCTACTCCACTGCACTAATCCAATATTATCATTACTTCGATTGTATGTTAATGGCACTTTTTCACATATTCCAAAGTTTGTTTTTGTCTAAATCAATTGTTTTGTTAATGATGAAGTAAACTTCCAGCATCATGGGGGAACTTGACCAGGGAGGCAATTCATCTAAAATTTCTTTAAGTCCTGCTCCTCGTAAGATGCCCAGTCTTGGATCGGATGTCGAGGTGAGTACGTAAAAGTTGCTAATAAATGTTTGAATTTATGTGAAACAATTTTTATGGCAGTCTGACATTTCATCCATCCTGCTGTCGGAGGTAAGTGATCACGCAGAAAAAGAAACCCAACACTGAAGGAATTTGTTGAGGTCAGAACTGAAGATTTGCAAGGAATCTTCATGACATTATTTTTTTATTTTTTTTTTAATAGGTTCAAGTATGGATTCAAAGCGCCTGATAACCATTACCACCGACTGCTTTTCAGCGACAGTTTTAAATGCTAAATCATACTTTTAATTTAATGAGTTAAATTTAATTATGAAATTACCTCGCGGTTGTAGTTGTGGACCCCGATGAGATTAAAGGAGGGAGTGCAATGGC
Organism: Whitmania pigra; assembly: GCA_021613335.1. Taxonomy (NCBI): domain Eukaryota; kingdom Metazoa; phylum Annelida; class Clitellata; order Hirudinida; family Haemopidae; genus Whitmania; species Whitmania pigra. Next base: position 1,161,575 of record JAJTWR010000272.1, on the reverse strand, counting down.
GCAAGCAAAGTGGGCGGGAGGGTGCCAAATTATAAAAATTGTGTTGCCAAAACTCCTAGCAGACAGAACTTTGTCAGCCTAGGAGGCAGGGACGTCATTTCGTCTTTTTCCAGAGGCGGAACCCAAAATGGGCAGGAGCCGTTGTCCAAAAATGATGTCTCTTTGGAGGATTCTTTTGAGAGGACAATTAAGGTCTTGGATTCAAAATGATAATATAGATGTTAATATAGTTTAAGAATGTATAAATGCGACAAAATAAATTGCAATGAGTTCTCGTTCGTTGAAGTTGGAAAATTTTTCATATTTTCTATTCAGAGTTTGATTTGATTTCTAAAACTTAATTGACTTTTAGTAATAATTTAGTAGTAATTAATTAATTAATGCAATATTTCAAAATTGTTTCCGACCTGCTTATCGCACAAGTCTGTTCTCTCATTTTGTCTGCTCATGGGCGCCCATTATTAATTTCGGCATCGTAAGACGATAATTAATTTCTTAAATATTATGCATATACGCATATTGATTTGGGGATTTTTATAAGCGATTCTGAACTTACATTTTAATCACATTTTAAGAGATTAGTTTTCTAAATTTGCCATTGAAGATTAATTTGGAGAATCCAGTTTATCTTTAAATGGAAGAATTATTCCGAATGACTCAGTAAACAAACCCCGTGGTGAACGACTCGCTCCCGTCAGTGTTGCAGCATGTGATTTAAAGTCTCCAGCTTTCTTTTTGCGCCTGGCGCGAGTTCATTTAGCAATGGATATACATATTTAATTTACCTACATATTTTTAGTTAGGGAATATGATGTCCATGCTTCCAGTTGTCCAGTTGGTCTTCAAACCACGAAGTTCACATAGACTCGTTGATATGATATGACTGGGTTACAGCCAACTAACATAAATTGATCAGCCTGCTGCTTTATAAATAAGTTTCATTCATCAAAACACTTAGTTGTCTGAAAACAACGATGAACGGTGATTCCTCCAAGAAGACTCGAGCATCGTGGTCTGATTTCTGCGAGCACCATGCCGCTCTTGCAGCAGAGGAGTTTGCTTGGCATGTGGGTCAGTATCTTCAAGACAATCCTTATTATGTAGGTCAGGATTTTGGAAGAAAGTTCTCTGAATATTTTCTGCACCATTTCAACTCTCCCTCGCCATCATCTTCTCTTCTAATTTCAAATGGACAACAAATCAGTTCTGCCACTCTGCCTGGAAGCAGTGGCATGGACAAAATGTTAGACAATTTTTTTTGTTTGTTGTTCATGATATTGGAAGTTTGGTAAATACCTTTCAGGTTGCCAAACGAAATGAGTTCATCAATTCATGGAGCGGAGAGCCGCAGATCGATCAGATGTCACGGTTTCGTCTCGAAAATCACAGATTCGGTGCCGGATCTCACGTCCAGTCCGAAGCACGGCAGTCTCTCCGTCGCCTCGGGCCGCATTCGTCCGATGGCCGGTAAAAGCAAGTCGGACAGCTTCAACAAGGATTCTCAAGCCGTTTCAAAGCCACATTCCCAGCAAAAGAGCAATGCGATGGCATTTTTCCAAAAGTTTTCACTAAAACCGTCGAAGCAGAGTGGATGCAGGCCCCTGAGACAGCTGTTCAAGCACCACTCGGACGAGTTGGAAACCTCCGCCGACCCCTCGTTCGACGACGCTTCGGAAGTCTCGCTCCCTCGGTGCGCGGAAAAGCATCACCACCATCGCCATCATTCCCATCACGGACACAAGTCGAAGCATCACGGATCGCAGAGAGTGTCGTCTTCGTCTCCTCCGAGCACGAAGATGACGAAGATGCTGGTCGAGTGCATGAAAGAGGGAAGCCTCAATAAACTGGTCGACGACGACGTCGCCGGAAAAGCCAAGTGGGAGAAGTGCAAGGCGGTCCTCGTTCGGACTACGGGCGGAGATCTCTTGGAAGTTTACATTCCCCCGAAGGTTCGTTCGAGCGAGTTTAAATGATTTTGGAATTGTTTCCGTTCGCTCTTTTATTCTTGCAAATGGTTGAAGTGCTCGAGACCGCAGATGGGAGTCTTTTGCTTCATGATCCACGAGGCCAGAGAGACGACGGCTCTTGAGATGCCAGAATGCGAAAACACGTTCGTTATCAAGGTATTAAACTAATTATTATCAAGGTATTAATCTAATTATTGTCAAGGTGTAAAACTAATTATTATCAAGGTATTAAACTAATTATTATCAAGGTATTAAACTAATTATTATCAAGATATTAAACTAATTATTGTCAAGATATTAAACTATTTAATATCAAGGTGTAAAACTAATTGTTGAAAAACTAAAATTTACGTTACAAATGTTTTGCTTGTGCGATTTAAATAATTCTTTATTTTGATTTCATAATTTAATTGTTAATTGTTTCTGCTCGTTAACACCAGGCCAGTCTCAACGTGGAGTGCGTTTTCCAAGCACGAGACTCGAGCGAAATGAAGTCGTGGTTGGAATTGATTCAGAAATGCATGGCAGGAAAGGAAGACCCTTTCTATTGGGGCAATCGGTACTGATATTCAACGACGTTCGTTTTTTTATTCGTTCTTAATTTCTTTTCGAAAAATTGTCAGTTGAAAATCGCACGTGTCGTGTCACCATCGTATTGAGGATGAGAATTTTAAATTTAATTTTTCCAGGTCATCAATGGGTGGTAAAAGACAGCAGAGAAGGGACAGCATTCTCTCCCAAAACACTCTATTTGCTGTCGAAACACCCGAAGCTAAACTGAGGCAAACCAGCAGAGGTTTTGTGGATGCGGTTTTCCGTCAAATTTGCATTCAAATCTCTTTGTCACATTTATTTGGAATGGTTTATTACTATTATACTATTATTATACAATTTATTGTATTAACTCTGATAACGGCTACCACTCGATGTCGTTTCAGATCACTTTTATCAGTTTTAGACGTCTTCTGACTTTACTTTGTTTTCAAGAAATGCAATTTAGATCTTGCATTTGAGGAAAACAAGGAAAAAGAATCAATAATAGCCATTACTTCCAGTATATTAGATTTACAAATCGTAAACATTTATCGCTGAAGGCGAAGACCCCTCCAATCAGCAGGACAGGAGAAGATCTTCCAACATCAGTTTCGAGGGTGACATCCTCGCTCCCCCGTCCCTTCCACCCAGGACTCCCAGCAGAGGATCTTCGTCGGCACTCCCGAGATCCCCCGTCAATGACGGAGGCGGAGAACCCTCGACCGGAAAGAAGAAGCCTTCGATATCGGGCAGAATAGGTTAACGACCTATGCTAATGAGTTGGTCGTGGTAATCGCGGTCCTGATGCTTTTGATTTCGTTCGACAGTGTTGCCGCACGAACATCCCCCGGCTCCTGCTCCGCTCGGCCATGCGACGTCCGAAGCCAACTCGTCCGTTGTCGAGCAGGCCACCAACCTGAGCGACTACCCTTGGTTCCACGGGATGCTGACCAGGATGGAGGCCGCTCATCTGGTTCTGCAGCAGGGCAGCGAGGCTCACGGCGTCTTCCTGGTGAGGCAGAGCGAAACCAGGAAGGGAGAATTCGTTCTCACTTTCAATTTCCAGGCTAGAGCCAAGGTAGGGCAAATTGAAATGACAATTGACTGGTCGAACGAATTGGCAATTAAAAGACAATAAAAACGAAGATTACATTTGCCAAATTAAACGTGGCCCGTAATTGCGGCAGTAACTGTGATTGCAATCGTCGACGCAGCATCTCAGGATGACTTTGAATGCGGAAGGACAGTGCAGAGTGCAGCACCTTTGCTTTCCGTCCATCTTCGACATGTTGGAGCACTTTCGCAGCCACCCCATCCCCCTGGAGACCGGCGGTTCGTCCGACGTCACCCTCACCGACTTCGTCGTTTCGGGCTCTCGACCTCGTCCCTCTTCCGTCAATTCTTCTCCCGACCAGCACGCTCTCAACGCCTCCTCCTGTTCGAGCCAGCCTGCCAGCAGCGCGGAGGACGGAAATGCCGAAGGGGATTCCGGAGCTCCTGGGAGGATCGCTGTGATCAGAGGGGGTTCTGTGCGCACGCAGACCGATGTTGCGACCAGCCAGGATCAGTCGCCGCAGGTCGCTTCCTCGTCTACGGCCACGAGGGCCGTCGAGAACCCCTATTCGTTCGTCTGAAAAAAGCAGTTCGTATTCGCCGTAGGTCGGAGATGTCGTTGTCGTTTTTTGCGTGTCGTCACACGAACGTCCTTCGTCGTTTCGCTCACAAGTTTTACCGTGCACGTCTTTTTTGCTAACGCTTTTCCGAGTCACACTCAAGATTTATCTCGTTATTAAACTCAAAGCCTCTCATTTACTCGAGTTATTTTTAAGTGATCATTTCGATCTGCTTTCATTTTCCGTAGATTTGTGATGTCTTCTATTTGCTTTACATGTTCTGAAATGTGATTTGTTTGAAAAATGTCTCAGTATTTTAAATGGTTTTTTTTCTTTATTCCGTCGACATAGTTCCGATTTTAGACTGCGGGTTGGTTGACATCTGCACGAGAGTTTTTAAATTATTTTTTCAAATCTTATTCTGGAAAACGCTTTCCAGTGCATTCAATTTCATCATTCAGTTCTCTTTTATCTCTGATAATTCCAAGTTTGTTGTCATTTGCATTTGAAACGTCTAATAATGTTTGTTTCTTTAAGTTGCCTTAACTATTTTGTTAACTTCCTCTTTCAGACATTGTTATTGATTGGCTAATGATTGTTTGCAAGGCGGATCGTTAATTTTCAAAGTGAGCGGTGATTTTATGGAGTTAGGGCCTAATTCTTTATGGTTGGCTACATTTATGTAATGCCTTCAAATTTCTGTCCATCGCTTTGCATAATTTAGTTAGATACTGATTTCTGACTACATTTTAAACAAAGTGGCAGCAATGCATATCTGAGTTTTCCCATTGTTTTCTCTATAGCAGTGCGATGGAATTTCAAATTGATATTGGCGCGCATTGCATGCCAAACCGTAGGAGCGAAAATATCGAATATCCGATTTTGATGGCCTTCGAATGGCCTCGTCATTTTTCTATTTATTAACGCCTTACATTTCTCGAGAGAGATTAGCTTAATTAATTCATTAGTGGATCGACGATTATTCGATACTCGTAATAACATACTAATCATCTTGCTGTAAAGAAGGTCTAATTTGAAGGTTGTGAAAGAATTGTTGTTTCGACTGTAATTTAATTTTAACCGCATGCGCCCTACCCGCTATTATAAAGGAAGCGGTTTGCATTCATTCTTACTTTCGGTGTCTTGTCGGCGAGCGTGAGCGTGCGAGTGTTTCTCGTTCGTGTGTGTAAGAAAGTAGTTTCAATAATAATAATAATAATAATAAATAATAATAGTAAATCGTCGTCGTTTTGGTCGTTCTCAACTGGTAAAGAATAGAGAGGTCAAAGATCAACGATAATCGAACCGAAGATGCAGCTAAACGTTGCTTCTAAACATTGCAGCCGTAAGAGAAAACTTTTTGTACACGTTAGGCAGGAGAGATAATATCGAGAGGCGAGCAATCGCTTGGCCCATCGATATCTCCTATATTTGATGTATGCCTGGCAGCCATATTAATTATAGACTAGGCGGCCCTATCACTTCTTGAAAGGTATAGCAACAGCACCGTAGGATCATATCTCTCTGTCCCTGCCTCATCTCTTTACAATTGCGCTCGAGTCTCCATTACAGAAGAAGAAGAAAATCATTTCCTATTGTTTGTTTTTGTATTGCGACGGTGCTAAAATGGCCGACGAAGAATCGGCAGTTAGAGCACGGATAAGTCCCGATGCAGACCGGTCACAGGTAACTCTTCCATATTTTGGGCCAATGCATCGCACAAAGTTGATATTTTGTGATATCTCATGAGCGTTTGTTTATGTTTTATTTTATTTTGTAATTTTTTGCTTTTCGTGGTTTAAACAGTAATATTGCGGATCTTAAATTTACCGTTCATTGATAAATGTTTATTATCGATCGGACAGATGTTCGCGTTCGTATTGATTTCTTTCTTCTCGATATTAATATTTAACGAAACGTCGTTTAATATCAAGTTATTAAGAAATAAATTTAGTAATTAACATTTTTTTTATTAACTGCAATACTGAAACATTTTAAGTTTCAAAATGTTTAGGCTCATGGTAGTTGTTTTGCTTCTGTGATGTGATTTGTGAAAGTTGAATGAGCTCTTTGAAGAGCAAAAAAAAAAGCTGATTCACATTATCATAACTAAAGTTTTCATTCATAAGCTGGTATTATGTTAAAGCCATTCTTTGTCTATGCAGTCATTGATGAAAGTTTTGGGTGCAGCTTGCTGTTCAATAAGCTGTAGAAAATTTTGAATGTTGAGAGGCCATCAAGAAATCGATGGTGTGTTTTCAGTCAAGTGAACATCAACGATATTTGCTAGTGATCTTTCGATTGAAAATTGAATTTGCCCTTTCTTGGTCTCTCCTAGCCATCTAGGAGAGATAAAGCCAAAGGTATGAATGAGTGTTTCACAGTGATCATAGTAGGATGTTTATGATCTCAATACAGTTCAAGTGTTTACATGCACCTATGACTGCTACTTCATTCCATGATGAGGAAATGAGGTGTTTGTTATGATTTTTGTTCTTTTATAAAACTATATATATTAAGACTGTGCAAGTGAAAATAAAGTGTCGAACTTGCACCTTTTAGAAACAGGTAAAGAAACTAGTAAAACACGGGCTGATCGTGTAAACGCTGACTCAGACGAATCCCCGTGGCAAGTGTCGTCTGCTCGAAACGACGTATTCGCGCGTTCGTCGCGTAATTCTTCCGATCGGCTAGGCACCGGTTGTTGCATCGACGAGCGCGCACACCTACCTACAAGCAAATCGCTCACCGATCCATATCCAGCCCTTCCACACTGTTGCTCACTTCACTTTTTCCACGCTTCTTCTCTCTCGTCTCGTGTTTGCCATGCGAACGATCATCATTCGCGTCGTCCGTCCATCCGTCCGCCCGTTCTTCAGTTCTTCCGTCCTGCCTCATCCATCCACTCGTCCATCAATTCATTCCATTTGAGGAGTCAATGGAAATGTTTGCCGACCTGTCTTCGTTGACTTCCATCATTGAAACCCGGCTATGAAAACGAGAAATGGAAGCTTGTTCGAGTAAGCCTCTCTGCCGGAGGACGATTTGCCTGCAGACGGGGACCACGTGATTTCTTGAACTGGTGGGAGAGGGTTGATGGCGGACGAAGACGCACATAGAAACATACTTAAACGAGCACACTCGGGTGAAGCACAAATATTTGTGATGTTATTGATGCGCATGAGAGAATGAATTGTTGATCCTGGCCTTAGTACGCAATAGAGTCTGTAAGAAGGACATTTGTTCATCGAACGCCTCGGATACAAGGGCACACATACAGAAGCAGACGGACCAGTACAGATTGGCGGATATATACTTCGAAAATACTTTAAAACCTTTTCCCCACGTCTTTCCATGAATTTCTCCTTTGCCTGTTGCTGCCGCCTCTGCAGACGAACGAACAGGTTTTCATTCGGGGAGTATCTGAGGATTGTTTCACTTTGATTTATGATTTTCAAGCATACGATAGTCGGTCTTAAGTTGCTATCGATCTCCTTACGTTTAGCAGCTTCCCTCTATCTTCCTCTCCCTTCTCGTCACTATCTTCAATAATCCACACCGCGTACACCTTTCCTCGGAAATATCAGCAAACGCCATCTTGCAGAGCGATTGGCTACTTATGGAGGTGGTCACTTCATCTTCCCGACATTTCCACTCCTTTCCATCCATCCATCCATCCATCCATCCATTCGTCTGTTGAAAGAATTTTATTTTTTAAGAAACCTCTCCTTCGATTCGTCCATCCATCCGTCCGTCCGTCCATCCGTCCATCCACCAATCCATCCATCAGCATTAGGAAAAACAATGATGACATTTTAATGTCGTTCTTAAGAAACGTCGATTTTCAATCTCTCCGGCAATCATCATCACCATCATCCGGAGATCTTTGAAAACGCCGCCTCATCGACTGCCGCGACGCGACAAACGCCGCGGTCGTTGGCGGGTCGATCGAGCAACAGTTGACAATGGATGGAGAACTGCTCGGTTTGATTGCATTCCACATGTGGCTAGTTTTTTTCTTCTCTTCCTGCCTATTGATTGATCGATCCGGATAATTCCTACTCTTTTCTTCTGCACAGTCATACCTGTGTGTGTGCTGTGCTTTTGCAACCGGTGTTCGTGCTCCGGACGAATGCGACATCCGCGGCTCTCGTTTCTAGCGATCATTGAACACGTCTGCTCGAAGAATTGTTTTCCAGGTTTCATGAACGCACGAATTCCTCCGCCACGACATTTTCCACAGACTGCCATGACTCCTAGATGTAAGGATGGAATGAATTCTTTTAAATTCTGAAGAAGAAGAAGAGTGTTTTATCTTTGAATAAAAGAACATTTTCTTTTCTGCACGGAATGGATTCCATAAATATAAAGTTACAGATCGATACGACGACAACCTGCATGAGGTATCTCCTGCCTTCCGATCGATGTGACCGTGAATCCACCGACGTCCGCACGCGCACACGCACGGACACCGGCGGTTCTTTGTTTCCGCGTTGCACTCGAAAGATCTCTTCCTTTCTCCCTCCTTGATGTTCCTCCATCACTGCTGATGAGTTTCATCGATCCGGGCTACGATTTGAATTTTCGACAGATGCCCTGCCCACGTCCGTGCACGCGCACCCCACTCAACCTTTGGAATGCACGGACGCGAGCAGTCCTCGTGCAGAAATATGTTTATTTTTACTCTTCCAACTTTCGAATAAGATGCAACTTAACTATCGCGTCTATCGTTCTTTGTGTGTTTTCAAGTCTCGAAAAGAGAGGCCGAACGATTCATCGATCGTCTAATCAATAGCCTCTGCCCGGCGGAGATCCTACGAATGGTCACGAATGGAAAACCCTGCGGGGTTCGTTCTTCCAGACCTTCTGCGATCTCCGAAGAAGCGAACGTGCGTGCGTGACGCGAGAGCTCGCCCTTCGCGCCGAATTGAATTATGCGCTGGTAGTGACGATCAGTCGAT